>JAOXYA010000032.1:43097791-43107891 GCA_028565675.1 Sorex palustris | reverse complement strand
TGGAGACTTTGTTGTTACTGTGTCTGGCATATTGAATACGTCACGGGGAGCTTGCCAGGCTCTGCCGTGCGGGCGAGCTACTCTAGGTAGCTCGCCGGGCTCTCCGAGAGGGGCGGAGGAATCGAACTCAGGTCGGCCAAGTTGGCTGCGTGCAAGGCAAACGCCCTACCGCTATGCTAAGTATTATAATCTTTTATTTTTATTTGCCATTCCCAGTAATGTTCTAGGCTTACTCCTGTGCTCATGAGTCACTCCTGGTGGTGTTGGGGGATTAAACTGGGGTTGGCTGTGTACAAGGTAAGTGCCTTAATCTCTCTACTCTTTGGTCTGAATACTTAATATTTTTTTAAAGACACTAGGTATCTGCTTCAGTTTTAGTTCTGCAAGATTGAGGTAGTCCCTAATATTAAAATTTTGGTCGAGAGACGATACGCACTGGGAGAAAAGAAGTGGCTACAATCTATTCTTTATTCCTGTCACTTCAGGCAAGACATGTGCACAGCTGTTTAATTTAATCTCCTCTTGCTCCTAGAACAGACAGAACTGATTTAACTTTATGCAAAGTGTTTACCAATTCAAGAATCAGCTTCATACATGATTATTTTAAAATCCCCAATGAACTCTACTAAACTCTAAAGGTTACAAAGGAAAGCTTTGAATTTTTATTTTCTCTTCAATATTGAGGGGTTTACTATAAAAAACAAACCCTGCAATGCAAATATAAATAATTAGTGTCCTGAATTTCTTTTTTAAATCAACAGAAAAGCTGGAATCCTTGTGGGAAAAAATACATAACTAGGTTATAAACTCCAGAGTACTCTAAATAAATAAATAGTGTGCTGAGCACAGTGGCAGGGCGTTTGCCTTGCACACAGCCAACATGGCCGACCCGAGTTCGATTCCTCCGCCCCTCTCGGAGAGCCCGGCAAGCTGCCGAGAGTATCTCGCCCGCACGGCAGAGCCTGGCAAGCCACCCGTGATGCATTCGATATGCCAAACACAGTAACAATAAAGTCTCCAATGGAGATGTTACTGGGCCCTCTTGAGCAAATCAGTGAACAATGGGAGGACAGTGACAGTGACAGTGACAGATAGAGGGAGTGTTGAGCAGGGATCTGATCCCGTATCACCACTAGCCAGCAGATGGAGAGAGCAAAGTGAAGAGACCCAGAGAGGAGACTGCTTGTAAGCTGACATCACATTCTCCTTTGCTCTCCTCAGACACCCTCTTTGTTTTAGACTTTTAGCATCTAGCTGTGCAACAATAGATTCCTGTCGTCTGGGTGCTGGAGAGAGTCCAGCTGGGAAGGCACCACCTTGCACCAGGCGACCTGGGTTCCATCCTCTGCACCCCTTATGGTGCCCGGAATCTGCCAGGAGGAATCCCTGAGTGTAGAGCCAGGAGGAAGCCCTGAGCATCTCCTGGTGTGGTGCAAAATAAATTTCTAGTTTAGACCCCAACCTTGTAAACTGTGAGTCAGTACCCCACTTGTAGTCACCTAACGTTTTAAGAGTTTGAGAATAAACTTCAGTGCTGGGTAGGAGTGCTCTCAAGGGCGCCAGGAGGTGTGGGGGCCTCTGCTGGCAGTATTCGGCCCGCTGGGCCCACAGCTCAGTGCACGGGCCCAAGGAAGTGGTGCCGCCCCAGCCCTGGGCCGCCAAATATCTGGGCCACCCACGTGGTACTCACCTCCGGGGCTACACCCATGCTGCTCAGAGATTGGACCCGGCTCAGCCACATGCAGGGCATATGCAGTAACTGCCTACTCACCCTCACACACCTGGAATGAGTTTCTTTACAATGTGTTACATGTGAATATTTGGTTAGTATACCTTATAGATCCAAGGGTGCGAAAACGTTTCTTGGGGCAGAGTGTCGTGAGTGGAAAGGTTTAAGTCTTGATCTAAACCACCAGTTTGTGGCACCTTTTATGGCTGCAACAGCAAACATTCCTCACGCGAGAGGGTTCTCAGTTTTGCTTAATCTTCTCAAGAACTTTATTTAAATGGCTTTTCCCCACTGCACTGATTCTTACTCTGATAGTTAACCTTTCTTTCTTTTCCAATCACTTGGATTTACTCATCTTCCTCTTCAGTTTCTTTTCTTTAAAAATTTTTTTTTCTTTTTTGTTTTGTTTTGGTGGTGGTGCTCAGGGATTACTGGTCATAGCTTGGGCGACCATGTGGAGTGTCAGGGATCAAACTTGGGTTCGACTGCATGCCAGGCAAGCGCCCTGCCCACTATACTGTCTGGCCTCTTTTTAAAATTTTTTTTTTTAGTTTAGTTCATTTTAATTTTCTCTTTGGTCTTTTTTGGGACCACACCTGGTAGTGCTCAGGGCCTACTCTGGTTCTGTGCTCAAGGGACATGCACTCTGTGAACCAAAGCAGAGTCTCCTGCATGCCAGGTGTGTGCTGAGCCCAGTGAGCTATCTCTCTGGCCCTCTAAAAAAATTTTTTAATTGATATGACATGTTTACAGATACACTGATGTTTTCTGATCTTGGTGTATTTAATCCACTTACATCCATCCCAATGCATTACCCAGTTGGCTGCTGCCTCCTGTGAGTGTGGTTCTCCTGGAATAAACACATGTTGCTTTCCTTTCTAGTTTTTCCCAAATGGCTATGCTTTTGCCACTGGCTCTGATGATGCCACTTGCCGCCTCTTTGATCTGCGTGCTGACCAGGAGTTGCTCATGTATTCTCATGACAATATCATCTGTGGCATCACGTCCGTGGCCTTCTCCAAAAGTGGGCGCCTCCTCTTAGCTGGTTATGATGACTTTAATTGTAATGTGTGGGACACACTGAAAGGAGACCGTGCAGGTGAGTAAATCGCTGTGCCTGTCCTGGTTTCGTTTTTTAAGTTTTGTGTGTGTGTGTGATTTTTATACATTTTATCTTCGTAAAGTAGTTCACAGTAGTTAATTACAGGTGATATTCAAACACCCACCCCACCAGTGAATGTCTTCCCACCACAATAAGAGGGAAGTGTGTGAAGGTTGTTGGATTTCATTCTGGGGCCATTTAAGCCCGTATACAAGAGAATACAAGCAGGTATGTTAAAACCAAACAAATGTGTGCTACTTTAGGGACATCAGTGGGCTAGAGTATATAGAACTCCAGGAAATACTGCGTTACTCTCTTTGGAGAGCTTTGTTTTATAGTTTCTGGAACTTGGCTCTTGATGAGATTGCATGGCGCCGGGGGAGGGGGGCGCAGTTTTGGGTGTGACTGCCAAGTTGCTGGAAAACTGGGGATCTGGGGGGGAGGAGGCGCAGTCCTGATCCGAGCAGGAGATCTCAGCCCCGGGTCCCGCTCACCTGGGATCCTCTGCCGGTTCCTTCATGAGTGAGGCTCCTGTGAATGTGTGGAGAGTGGCCTTATGCATGACGGCAGTTGGGTTCTGGAGGTTTTCGGCTGCCAGGGTTCTGCTTAGGGCGGGGAGGGAAACTCAACTCGCCCTCCTCTGAGGTGCCCTGGTGAAGAGAGCCTGGCGCAGGGACAGAAGGTTCTGCCTTTAAATTTTTTTAAATTTGAGGTACCATGATGGACACGACTGTTCACATTAGGGTTCCGTGTAGCACACAGCACACCCTCCAACAGAGCACACCACAGGAAACCTCAGTCTGTGGACCAGTTCCCAGGCGCTGTGGCCTTTGGCCGTTTGTGAGTCACCTACTGTACTCTCAGTTATGATTTTGTCAGCACCCAGAAAGGAGTTCCCCTCAGCCCTTCCTAGGCACCCCAGAGCTGAGAGGAATTGGCCATATGGTGGGTCTCATTCACCGTCACTGTTGTCCTGTATGTACTTCCTGACCCTCACGTGTGCTGAGATTTCCCTGCTCTGAAGAGCAACATCTGTTACTTTAAGATCAGGTCAATTTTGCTATCCATGGAATAATAAATACAATGCAGTGTCTTTGCAGATGACACAGGGCTGTTCCCCTCATCAGTGGACTCCAAAGCTCTCCCAGCTTCCCCCCTTCTCCCCCCCAGCCCCCTCCCCAAATGCATGTGTGTCTCCATCATGCCAGTCTGGATGGGTTTAAAGTAAAATGATACTGAGGGATTGAAACTTCTTCGTTATGGGGCTGGAGCAATAGGACAGTGGGTAGGGCGTTTTCCTTGCACGCAGCCAACCCAGGTTCGATTCCCAGCATCCCATGTGGTCCCCTGTGAGCACCGCCAGGAGTAGTTCCTGAGTGCAAAGCCAGGAGTAACCCCTGTGCATTGCTGGGTATGACCCAAAAAGAACAAAAAAACTTCTTTAGACTCAAAATCATACCTCCACAACTGAATCATTCGCAACAGCTTATTACCATAACAGAGCGGCTCCCAACCACAGTTTCTATTTTCTGCTCCCCAGAAAGGGGTTTCCATGATTTCCCTCACCATAAAGAGCAGGCAGAGAGGCTATTATTTAATTCTTAGAAGAACAAAGAGGGGTCCGCTGTTGTTTTCCTGTTGCCATGGACACTGAGGGTTTTCTAAGCACTGTAGACCTTCCGTTTCCACCTTTTCCCAGGGAGGAAACTTCTCAGCCCCTCCATGTTGACATTACTATGGTCTTTGTAGCTGTGGTTCCTGCTGAGCGTTGAAGCACACATTCTATGTTCTCCAGAGTTCCATTCTTTTTCTTGACAGTCCTAGTTTCGGACATTCCCTTTTGAAAGATCTAAGAGTAGAGCCCTTTTCATTCATTTCTGCTGGGCATTTGGCAGGATTTTTTCTGCCTGGAGATCGCTCTCCCGGGTCCCCCCAACTAATTTTTTTTCCAGTGCACCCATTTAGGTCTTCTTTTTTTTTTTTTGCATGTGTCAGAGTCTGGCAAAGTTCCCGTGGCATACCCAATATGCCAAATACCAGTAACAAGGATGGGTCTCATTCTCCTAACCCTGAAAGAGCCTTGAATATGGCACTATTTAAAATCTCAGGGGTAGGACGGAGGAGACTTTACTGGGGGCCTGCTCGAGGCAATAACTACAGGATGATCGTGATTGTGATCCCAGGACACTGCAGTTCTGGAGTTGTCGGATCTTGTGTAGTAGCATTCAATGAATGATCAAACAGAGCCTACACCACAACACTCACCACCTCAACTCAGAATATAAGCTGGGCTGTAGAGAGACACAATCAATAAACTACACAAAGGAGAATTTTACCTAGAGGAAGACAAAAAAGAAGCAAAGGTGAGAATCACTGGTTTAGCCCTCTCTTCTTTTAGAACTTTCCTGATTAATCCTCTCTTTTTCTCAAAGGCAAATATTCACTGTGCAAAGTATCCTTTTGTAAGCATCTGGGTGGTTTTAGAGAACCACTGTTCCAAGGAGCAGTGCTGTGCAATCATTATATGTATATGCTTGTATTCTCTACTCTAGTTATCTGGAATAATATGAGCTCAGTACATTCATGATGATACTTTAAGTAATATGCTTTCACATATCATGCAGTTAATTTTCTTACTTTAGAAATATTAGTAGAATGATATATTTATCAGTTAACAATGTATCTTAAATTATAATCACAAATAAGAGAAAAGTAATATAATAAAATATTAGTAAAGTGATAAAATTAGTCATTTTATTATTCAAGAAATACTACTAATTTATTTGGGGTTTTACTGTGTGTCATATACCATGCTATTGATTTTATGTTCTATTACCTCATTTGATGGTAAGAAAATCCTTCAGAGTTAGAAATTATGCCTGAACTGATTTTACAGAAAAAAAACTGAACTTCAAAGGTTATAGAGTTTGCCCAAAGTCACACAATATGGACCAGCCCTAGTGACTGAAACTATGACTTGTCTAATTTCTCTCTTTCTTTCTTTCTTTCTTTCTTTCTTTCTTTCTTTCTTTCTTTCTTTCTTTCTTTTCTTTTGAGTCACCATGAGAACAGTCACAAAGATTTCGGGTTTAAGTCTTGGTCATACAATGATCAAACACCCATCCCTTCACCAGTGCACATGTTCCACTACCTAAAGAACCCCAGTATACCCCTCATCTCACCCCTCCTCCTGCCTGGTGGCAGATGACTTCCACTTTACTCTCTCTCTACTTTGATTACATTCAATTTTTCTACCGAAGACCCACGATTATTATTTGGAATTTCCCCCCAACAATCAGATCTGCCAATAAGGCATCATTAGATCATTTATTTTCAATTAATGATAATGAAGAGCATATGATTTTGTATTTCTGGTATTTTAGTAATTATGTCCAGAGGAATTTCTGCCAAAAGCCGCTGGGTTCCAAGCTTAGTTTGTGTGCCTCTGGGATCATCGCCATTTAGGAGACGGAGGAACCGGTTGTGGGTGGCAACTCAGGGTCTCGTCAGGGCGGGGAGAGGGTCTAGTTCCATCCCCTCCATCCCGAGAAGCCCCGCATGTCTCATCACTGCAAGCTCGTACTTCTCTGTCCAATAGACTCTGAAAGATAGCGGTCACCATTCTGCTGCCAAAGGGAAAAGGCAGAAGGAACAGCGCCCTTTCCCACCCAGAGTGGCACGGGGCCATAGCTTAATTCACAGTCCAGAAGCATTTGTGCCAAAAGCTGCTGGGTTCTGAGATTGGTTTGTGTGCCTCTGGGATCATGGTCGTCCAGGAGCTGGTGAGCCCATCATGGGTGGCAACTCGGGGTCTCATCAGGGCGGGGAACTTGTCTAATTTCTTAACCTAAGGTATTAGCTACTGGGGCTGGAGCAATAACACAGTGGATAGGGCGTTTGCCTTGCATGTGGTCGACCCAGATTTGATTCCCAGCACCCCATATGGTCCTCTGAGCATTGCCAGGAGTAGTTCCTGAGTGCATGAGCCAGGAGTAACCACTGTGTATCGCTGGATGTGACCCAAAAAGCAAAAATAAATAAATAAAAAGTATAGCTATTGCGCTTCCCACACTTAAAAAAATGGAACTTTTGATATCAAATGGTGATTAAGATAGAAGAAAGTAGGACTGAAGGAAAGAGGGAATTCAGTCTGGGGCAAGAACTTTGGTCTTGGACATTTTGGTGATATAGAGATGAGGTAACTATGTAAATCAATATTATAAGAGCCAATGCTAGTGAAAACATGTGACCCAAAGAATAAGAAGTAAATATTTGAGAAAATTTGAGAAAATGAGTTTAAGGAGGTGGGGTGGGGAGAAGGGCGAGCCCGGGTCATTGGTGGAGGAATGCTGACACTTGTGGTGGGTTAAGTTGGAACCTTGAACACTTGAAACTGTTGTCTCTGTAAATTATAGTACATTAATACATTTAAAAATATAAATCTTAAAATGCAGACTAAAAAGATAAATAATACTGACAAGAGTCTATAAAAATGATAATAATAATATACCCTTTCATCAGAAGCAATGAATACAGTAGAAACAACACTGGGTTGAAAGTCTAGTAACTGGTATTTAAGATTCGTTATGTTGTTAGGGCTGGAGCGATAGCACAACGGGTAGGACGTTTGCCTTGCACACAACCCATTGGTTATGTTGTTAGGGCTAGAGCGATTGCACAGCAGGTAGGGCGTTTTCCTTGCACACAACCGACCTGGCAAGCTACCTGTGACGTATTCGATATGACAAACAGTAACAACAAGTCTCACAATGGAGACGTTACTGGGCCCGCTTGAGCAAATCGATGAACAACAGGAGGACAGTGCAGTACAGTGCAGACCCTCCCTAAAATAAAGTCATTTCTTTAGAATATAGGCATTTGAAAATAAATGCTATTGTTTGTGCAATACAACCTAATCTCCTAGAATACAAGGTCAGTCTTGATTTTATTTTAGCTTTTTGTTTGTTTGTTTGTTTGTTTGTTTTAGGAGCATACCCAGCTGCTCTCAGGACTTACTTCTGGCTCTGTACACAGGGATCATTTCTGGCAGGCTTGAGATACCATATGGGATAATGGGTGTCAAGCACCCTACCTGTAGGGTAGGTACACATCAGTCTTGTTCTTAAGAGAGGAACACAAGGTTGTCAAGACTGGTTACACCAAAGAAGACTTGATATCAACATAAGGCACCACCTGGTCTCTGACAAGTTGAAGAGAATCAGAATTTTTTTTAAGGTGGTGAAGGGGGGCTTACAAATAAATCTCTCAAAAGAGAGAAACACAGAATGATATGCCATGGAGATGTCTCTGGAGCCTGTGCCAGGCTGTCTCAGCCACAGCAACCTGGAGGAGGGCAGATGAGTTCCCCTCCTGCCCCAACAGAGCCCCAGCAGCCAAAAAACCTCCAGAACTCAACTTCTGCCATGCTCAAAGCCAATCTCCACAGGCTCAAATGAGCTTCATCCAGGAGTGAATCTGCTGAAAAACACAGGTATACAGAACTTGGGAATGAAATCTCCAGAATTGCATGGAGTAAGGAATAGATGACCTCCCCCCATCTCCCTCCAGTAGCCTGGAAGTCATGCCCAGGAACTGTCTCTGGTGCATTGAAGCTCATTAGAGATTCACAAATAAATGTGAATTTATTCACATATTCATTCACAAATGATTCAGAGATTCACAAATAAATCTCTTGGAAGAGAGCAACACGAAATAATTAGCCACAGAGATGTCTCCAGACCCCAAAGTCACCATCCAGTTAAAAAACTGAATCTCAGCTGTATAAACTTATTTAAAATTTTAGAATTCCTGAAGTATGATATCTCATACTCTACACCACTGATGTGCCAGAAGTAACACATCACATTTAATGGGATGTAAAGTAGAAGGCAATAAATCTCTGGGAGGAAATATATATACATATACATATACATTTATGTATTTATAAATACACAAGATTCAACCTTTAACAACATGTCAGTAATCTCTAATACAAGGGTTCACTGGCTCCAGTGTGAAATACAACAATCTTCACCTACTTTCCTCTAAGAAAACTTTTTTGGATCATTTTAGTGGATTATTCATAAGAAGTAATACAAAATAAATTATTTAGGTTCTGCTTTGGGGGCAGGGTTTGGGGGTCAAGGTGAAACATTAGAAATATGGTGTGGGAGGGTTTAATGGTGGTGGTACTGGTGTTGAAATATTAAATGTAACCAATTATTGTGAACAGCTTTATAAAAATAAATTAAATTGTTAAAGTTAATTTAAAAAGCAGTGGTGACTGCTTCTCCAGTTTTATCAAAGTAATCCACTAAAATAAAAATTCCTAAATATCTGAGTTACCAAAGCCATGGTGATGACCATCAAGAGGCAATTCACATAACATACTTCAGAAAGAGCCTTGTGGCCTACTCAGCTTTATGGAGGAAGAAAGTCAAGTTCCTTTATCAACTTGCAGCCTGAGGTTCCCTGGAAGCTCTCATTCATTTCATTTCATCCCTCTTTACTGTGGCTCCTTCCAGGATCTCTCCCTCCTCTGTGTTTAAATGACAGCCTCCACCCTTACTATATAAACAAGATCCATTGTCTCCAATGTCTAGACCCAAAGGTCCATCCACAGAGGCCTTCACTGGGTACAAGACCGTTTCCTTGGAAGGCAGGTGCAATTGGCAGATAGAAGGCAGGTGTAGCCACTGTTTCCAGAAATTAGGTCTGGTGCACTTTAAAGGGAATTTTCATGGATCTTAGGAGTTGAACAAAGAACTGATTTGCTCTCCAGCCTGGATACTCTGAGTAACATGATAAGCAACACTTCAGGATAAAGACCAGCTCCAAATGAGACAAGCTATGAGAGCCAGCTACACCAACTGTCCTTCCAAGGCCAAACCCTCCACCAGACCTTCTGAATCCCTTTTGAGATTTTATTTGATCAATAATCACCCTTCATGACTTTTTCTCCTGTCTTCTCCCAACAACTCCATGTGTCAAAAGAACACTAGAATCAAGCATTAGGTTCTAGTGCCCAACAAATAAAGAAAAGAACAACAACAACAATAATCACGGTATCACTGTCTTCCGGTTGTTCATCGATTGCCTCGAGCAGGCCCCAGTAATGTCTCCTTTGTCCTAGCCCTGAGATTTTAAAAAATGCCACAGTCGAAGCTCTTTCAGAATTGTTACTGATTTTTGTCATATTGAATACGCCATGGGGAGTTTGCCAGACTCTGCCGTGTGGGCAGGATACTTTTGGTAGCCTGCCAGGTTCTC
>JAOXYA010000032.1:43063002-43075884 GCA_028565675.1 Sorex palustris | reverse complement strand
CACTGTATAACTGAAACCCAAGCACAAAAAATTGTAAGTCTACAACCGTACCTCATGGTGTTTCACTAATAAAAATTAAAAAAAAAAGATTCTCCTTTTCTGCCTGAACGTAGAAACTGCTTAGTAAAATTCTCCAACTGATTTTCAAGTTGAACAGCTTTGGTCTTTAAGAGCTTTGAATTGTTTTGTATTTTCTCCAACTGATCTATTTCTTTTGATAATCTAGCAATTTCTTCTTCCAAATGTCTTTGTGTAATATCAACTTGTTGGCACAGGCAATCAAAAGTAGTTGCCATTTCCTGTAGTACTTGGTGGCTGAAGTTTGCACTTGTGAAGTTAACAATCACCTGCAGTTTCTCAGTTGCATGGTTGACGAATTGTTGCTTAAAGGCTCTTTCTTTGGCTTGGGTGGTCCAAGTCAGTCTTTCATAAGGTACAAAGCTCCATACATACTTAATGAAACAGATATGAGTTTCTAGCCTACAGTTTTCCAAATCACTCCGCCGACAACGATGATGCCCAATAGAAGTTCTAGATGTGAGTTCTAGTCCTGTTATTAGGTTGACCCTGAGGTCTTCCTGTGATGTACTGTCTGGTATCGCTGGGTTGGTGGGAGCAGTCGGGGTAGAGACTAGTGATCTAGGGAGCTGAAAGATAGACTCTGATAATCTTAGAAGCACCTGCTGAGCATTGGTAGGGTCCAAGAAACGATAAACAAGGGAAGACCAGTCCAAGGAAAAAAGAAATACAAGTTCCTCTTGAAAATCTGAACACAACATGTGGCAATTTAGATCATAGCTGAGATCAAAGTTCTTGCAAGGAATCAATATATGAACTTTATTCTGTATATTAGCTGGAAGTAATGGTTTCAAATTTTCAATAATTTCTTGTTGGGACTGAAGCATTGAGGCATTGACTTCACTGGTACACCAATTGGTCAGGTATCTTCCCATACCATCTTTTAAGTGCTTATTTAACTCATTTTTATATACTTTCAATACACCTGGAGTAGGGTAAAACTCAGAACAAAATTCATCAACCAAAACAGAGAGTTGACAAATTTTATCTGTCTTTGCACATGAAACCTTGTTGGCCACTTCCTTCGTAACCTCCTTGATCTTCTTCTTCACTTCTAATGTTAAAATGCTCATCTGATTTTGGATAAAGTCCAGTCTATCAATCTGATCTTCTCTCTCTTCTATTGAATAAACCCTATCGTAGTATGAAGAACAATTAATATTCAGGGCATTTTTAAATCCCAAAGAAATTAATCAAGAACACTCACATATGTGTTAACCATCTATTAGCATGATATAAGAGGGGAAAAGGTCATTTAAATATCAAAAGAAGCAAATACTTAAATTATATTTTATAAGCCTATTTTTCTTAGAGGTTCATATCTTGACCTCAGGCGTGTGTTCCCTCTTGTTCTCTCTCTCCTCTCCTTATTCCCTCCATCCCTCCATCATATTTCTCTAAATGAAAATATTTCTTTATTGCACTTTTGCCTCCTGAAATTCTTTTCTGTGAAGAACAGTGACAGACCTGAGAAACCTGGGCAGGGGTTAGGACTGACAGTCCTTTTTTTGCAAAGAACAATTCCGTGCTAGGGCCCCGAGTCCACGGCTTGCTGAGTGCTGGAGTGCTGGGGACCAGTTCCCGTGCCATGTAGATCAAGTCATTTGAGGTGCAGCTTGACGGTTGCCACATGGGGCTGTTGGGGTGCAAGTGTCCATGTCTTGTAGCTGACTTGACCAGTCCTAATCCACCCCAAGGACTTCCCAGGATGACCAATGTGGGTTGAACACAGAGTGGAAGCACTCTTCTTCCTGTGGGGATACCTTCCTTGATCCCACTTCACCTCTGTAACCTGCAACACCTGATGATGAGGCAACTAGGAATCAGTCACCCACACAATTTTTAAGCCACCTGGGGAATCCGCTTCTCTGAAGATATGGTTCCTCTACCACTTTAACAACATCTTAAAGCCTCTGAACAACTGAAAATCACAATGCATATACGAGAATGCTGAGCTCCAGGTAATATAAAGGATGTACTCGAGGTTGTAGAATAAAGAGCTCCAGTCAGGCACCAGCTAAACCCACAGTTTGACTTCAGTGTGCTAAGCACTTATATCAGCGATTAATGAACACAGGCTGAAAAATTTATCCTGATATGAAGGACAAGTAATTTCATTTTGCAATAAAATGAATTCCTACCTTTTCTCTGCTGCTGTCACGTTTATTGAATCCATTATGTTTTTCACAGTATCTAGAATCTGTTTAGCTCTGATAGTGTGCTGTTCAAACTTTGTTTTCACTGCTGACTGCGAGATACACTCCTGCGAGGGGCCCAAGCCATGACACATTACTGTAATTCCATCCCAACACTTTCAGGAATTTAATACACACAAATACTTGCTGTTTGCAACTTTAACCAAAAAAGAAATGAGGATAAAAAACAAACACATGACAAACATTAACTTAAAATTACAAAGGTTAAAAAAAACTATAAGGCTTAAAAGTAAAATCACTTTCAACAGCAAGTTCCTATTATTTGTGTAATTTTACACAGTAATGTGCAATGGTTTCTGACTGCAATAATAAAAAAAAACAAATCTCAGTGTTAAGAAAGTCTTTCCCCATTAATTGTTCATTTTATCTGAATTGTCTTTAATCCACTTCAGTCTACCTAAATTTTCCTCATGCTTGCAAGATATAACCTAATGAAGTTCTTGATTAAGAATTCTAGCTACTCAAATCAGTTCATGTGACTCACATAAAATTATTTAAAAGGACTTCTATAAGCTATAAAAATTCCAATAATAATCTTTGAGAACCGAGTAATATTTTTGAAGATACAGATCATAGCCATTTCAAGAGTTAATCATAACTATTTTCCCACTGGAATAGTGTATGCATCCAGTCATTACTGATGCCTAACTTCATTTCTATACTTATAAGCTATTCTATGCTATTCTAGCTTATGTAGAGATAAGCAGCTCATAGACATACAGACATCTGTTCAAAAACTTAGTTCCAATTTCAGCATACATGTATACAACTTATTTTTAATCATTTATCATTGAATGCTTCCAGAATTATTCAATGTAATTAGCCTTCTAGTTTTACTTCATACTAAGTCCAATTCTGTGCTGACAGAATGTTTGAAAATAAAGTTTTTTGTTTGGGATTTTGGTTTTGGGGCCATACCCAACAGCACTCAGTGATCACTCCTGCTGGTGCTCAGGGGCTTTATGCAGGGGATGGGCCCTGGGAAGTCGACAGAGCTCAAGGGAAGTGCCTACGCAGGTACTATCTCTAGCCCTAAAAAACAAGTCTCAACCAAAATGCTTCCTGTTTTGTTTTGCTTTTTGGGTCACACCCGGCGATGCTCAGGGGTCACTCCTGGCTCTGCACTCAGGAATTACTCTTAGTGGTGCTCGGGGGACCATATGAACGCTGGGAATCGAACCCAGGTCGCCACGTGCAAAGCAAACGCCCTACCCGCTGTGCTATCACTCCAGCCCACTTCCTGTCTTTAAGCAATTTTGAGTCATATCAACATCAAGAACTATAATAGGTGTTTTGCAAGAGACCATGTCTATTTTCTGTGCTGAATTTACAAGAATTTTAGTATATTCCAAATCTCCAGTATTATTTCCATGAATTTATCTTTTTTGAACCTGTTTATACAGTACAAGCTGTGGTAGTCACTTTGTAAAAGTTACTGTCAAAATAGTATCTTCCAAGTTTTAAAGGGTAGTCATTTAATATTCTAGTACTAATAGCTACACATTCACCCTATATTCTATTTTTTTCTTTATAACTTAAGCTTAGCCCTCACATCTCTGAAATTATTTATTTCACTAAAACTGTTATCTCTTGTCACTTTAGCCGCCCTCCTCTGTATTTCACTTGATAAATAGAAAGCAAACCAGATACATTTCTTCAGCTACAGGGCACATGAGGTTAATTCAGCTAGTCAACAGTATTAAATTTTAACTCAGAGTCCATTAATATCTTTTATTGCATGGCCTTACTGATGCTCATGAATTAAACTCAATTTACATATCAATCTACTATCACTATTCTGATTTTGAAGAGATCAGTGCAGAAAGTTACTGCATTCCAATTCCATATATACCAGAAATTAATAGCGATACATTATTAGACTATCAAGTGTCTAATTTTTAACAACCACAAAAAAACTATTAATACTTTAATTCTTTTTGGTTTTGTTTTGGGGTCACAACCAGCAGTGCTCACAGCTTACACCTGGCAGGCTCGGGGGACCATATGGGATGCCGGTTATCAATGTCAAGTTGGCCACGTACAAGGCAAACACTTTACCCATACTAGAGCTGTGGCATTAATGTTACTTTACTATAAACTTGATGTGACTTTCAAAACTTCCTCATACACTTGCCTAATTAACTTCCACAAGGCTATAACAAAAGCATAAAAATATCTAAAAGGAAAAAAATGGTTAACAGAAAGTCTAAGGGGCTTCTATGTATGTGCCCCTGCAATCAATCGATCCCCACCTTAACAAAACAAATAAAACAAAACAAACAAAATGAAAATCCGGGGCAACAGATGTCATAGACCACCTGCCCACGGTCCAATCCCCGGCATCACAAATAATAATGATAATAATAAAAGAAAAGCCTATGTTCCTCGATGAAGCAGATCTAGGTATCAGCAATGATGACCCAAAATTTGTAAATAACAGCACAGTATTAGAGCTAGACAAGGCAGAAAAGATCATCCAAAAGTTAGCAGGTAACTAAAGTTATTTCTTAATTTAAAAATACACAAAAGAGCAAGTACAAAGAATAGACTGCTAATCAGTATGCCATATTGATGCTCCTGCAAATCAAAAAAATATGAAGAGACACCCTGGATGCAAGCGCGCGCACACACACACACACACACACACACACACACAATCAAAAAGAACCAAACTATTCTGAATTAAGTATGGGAAATGCCAATTTGGGGTAGGTAGCGGGGGAAGCACACCTGGCTATGTACAGGGTTTACTCCTGGCTCTGTGCTCAGGGATCATTTCTGGCCATGCTCAGGGACCATAAAGGGTCCCACGGATTAAACATGGGTCAGCAGCATGCAAGGCAAATACCCTGCCCACTGTACTCTCTCTCCATCCCTTGGGAAGTGCTGATTTAAAGAAACCTTTTTTACTTCATCTCAGAGTTCTAATAGAGTAATTTGCTTACAAACCTCTACAGGGAACATGTAATGTGTAGCAAATTCCAGATTTATTTTACCCAGAACACTAATTTTCCAAGAAATTTAAAATGCTAACTAATGTGAACTTCATCTTGTTAATTAAGAGTAATTATATTACTATATTAAAACCATTAAATCTTTAGAACCAAAATAATAATCCCAACTCAATTAAGACAACTTTCTAATGACATCTAAATGTCAGCTGCTAATTAATTACATATACTTACACACATTTTAAGTGTTAATATTTGGAGCAATTAAAATAATCCTCTTGACAACAGCCCTCAAACACCCACTAACATGCTACTCTCCATTCTCAACTTATTGTGAAATACTTAACACTAAAAATTCAGTAATGAATATACACTAATAGACTTCTGCCATGCAAATATACCAAATGACTTCAGTCAGCCTGTTTGCCTTTGTTCAGATTCTATATATTTGGGCTATAATAAATAGTCAAATACAAACACTTTTCTCTTGCTGAACACTTTGACAATTCGCTGCATCCACTACGACCTTATTACCAAATTCAAAAATGCCTGTCTGGCAGGGAAACGGCTCAAAGAACCAAAGCATATGTCTGGCACACAAGAGTCCAGGGTTCCATGCCCCAAACCCCACTCAGCAATGCCAGGAGCAACCTCCCTTCACCCCCAAACCAAGATGGATGTGGTCCCAAAATATGTGTGTGTGTGTGTGTGTGTGTGTGTGTGTGACTGTCTCCTAAGAACAGAAACATTTTCCTAAATAACCACAATTACTGTATTCAAAACAGTTATCACTGGGAAAACACCATTAAGCTAACTCTTAGTCATTCAAATTTTCAAACTTTTCCAATTTACAACAAATTCACTGTGACTGGAGAAATGTTATTTGATCTCCTTCTTCCTGACCATACAAGCCAACTATTAAGAGAGCGGGAGTCTGGGAGGAAGCACCATGACCTGGAGCACATGCTCAGGAAGTGAGTAGGCAGTGCTCACGCCACAGAAGTGTCCCTAGAACCACCACGAGAAACTCCCGAGCATCAGACAGGACTGCTGCTGAACAACCAGTGGGAATGCTCCCCGAACAAGCCAAGGGAAGAGCAACAGACCAGGAGAGGTAGAGTGCCTGCCTTGCATGCCGGAGGTCCAAATTTGATTCCCTGATTACCACTACTGTGGGGTGGAATCGTGGTGGCCCCAAGGTCCCACAGCACCACTTCGAACCACTGTGGAGATCAGCAGGCGCACACTACCCAGCCACGTACAACCAAGAGTGACCCCAGGTTCTTGAGCGCACAGGGCGTACCTCCCTTCCATAAAAAATAAATGACCAAACATGGGCAAAGAAAACTAAACTGCCTTTAGGATAAACATCTTGTCCAAATGCAAGATGCAAACAATTGCTAAAAATACTTAAATGATTTTACGTGACTAAATTTCCAAACCTGGTTTAACTTGATTTCACTAGACGTTAATTAAATACTTAAGCCATGTGAACCAAAAATACTAAGCTCTTGCTCATAATTTTTTTCCGTAGATAACTCTTAGATTTTCAATTAAAATTTTATAATCAGAAAATGAACTATTAAGATTCTAAAAACACTTAGGACAAATCTGCCTTTTAACTAGCATCTCTCACACACACACACACACACACACACACTCTTCATTCTGCCTTTTAACTAGCATCACACACACACACACACACACACACACACACACACTTCAGTCTGCCTTATAACTAGCATCACACGCACATACACGCACACACACACGTGCACACGCATACACACTTAAGTCTGCCTTATGATACACACATGCACGAGCACACACATACATACACACGTACATGTACATACACACGTGCGCACACACACACACACACGCGCGCATGCTTGGTCAATCCTCGCCCCACTGATCAGTCTCTGGAGTAAGTCAGCAGTCTGCAGTTCTCTAGCCCAGCCAGCCCACAGAACCTTCCCGGCATCTGCCCAAAGCATAGCCAACCCCCCAACCTACACCCAGCCCCCAGAGCAGGCTAAGCAGCAGCAGGTATCGCACTAGCTAAAAACTAATTCTGGAACACTGGACTTAGTCAAGTACTACATGACCTACTGGTTCTACTCTTAGCTCGTCTAACACAACTGAAGAATACTGATTTAAAGTATCTCCCAGAATCCACTTTATCAGTTACATTTGCAGCTTGAGCTGGAGAACACAATCTTTTGTTGTTTGCTGTCTGGGTGATTTGGGTGGGGACACTCAGCTATACTCAGGGCTACTCCTGGAAGCAGGAAGACTTGGAAGCTCTGGGTCAGTCCGCAGGTGCTGGGGGGACCAAGTGGTCCGGCCATCAAACCCAGCATGCAAATCCTGTGCTCCAGCCTTTGGCCTGTCTTTGGCACAAGAACACAACTCTTAATCTTCTCATTCCCACCTCTTCAAGATGCTCTAAGTAAGCAAAGCCACACCAGCAATACATATGGAAAAAGGGATAAATGGAACAGTCTAAGACTTGGCAGAAGAAATCCGGGACAAATATCCACATACATACACACAAAAAAAGAAAAAGAAAAAAGGTTAATAAAGACAAGAGAAACACATCAGTAGAAACAGTTAACAGATTATTCCCCCACCCCCGTCCCGTAGATGAATAACTGCTACTAGTACAAAGAGTATACGATAGACGGAAGCGGTCACTCCAGATGAGAACTGGGTGCTGAAAGGAAGGAAAATGGTAGCATAATACCCTATCAGTAGCAGTATTGTAAACCACAGTGCCTAAGAGGGGAAAAAAGAAGAAAAAGGTGCTGGCCATAGAGGCAGGCGGGGGGTAGGAGGGAAACTGTGGACATCCGGAGAGCAAAGTGGACACTGGGGAAGGGATTGGTATTGGTACATGATACGCCCCTGAAACCCAATCATGAATAACTTTGTAGCTCTGAATCACAAACTTTATTCAAATGTCATGAACTATGTTATGTATCTCCATAAATAACATAGTACAAAATTCTGCTTCAATTCTGCTGTTTCTCATTCATTTTTCATTATATTTAATTTAGTTCAATTTACTGAATATTTTAATATAATTAATTATATTATATTATATTTAATTATTATATTTTTAATTATAATTATTTTACATTTTTAATGTAATTCACTATACAGTGTCAGCAACATTAGAACTTAGTTTCTCATTTAAAAACAAGTAATAAAGGAAAAGAATGTGGCAGAAATTACAATCTTTAGCTCTAAATTCTTATGGCTCTTCCATTTTGCAGGGACTCCTTTCTTCGAACTTTCCTGGTTTCACGTGTACCAGTGACTACACTAAATAATGGCAAAGATCACAAACAAATAGAAGACTGTCATCACTCTCCACGTTTCCATGACCCAATCCGTTTGCAAAACTCCTACCTCAAAGATTTGTTCAAAATTCTGGAACTCCTGCAATCGTGCCTGAAATCCTTCAGCAAGCGCCCCACCTGTTAATATTTAGGCGAGAATCATTAAAGCTGGTATACAGCAAGCAAAGATTTACAATAAGCTGTTTTTATAACCTGCACTTGTATTTCAAAACCAGAAACAAATACATACCACCTTCTGGCATGCCCTGTGCTTTGTGCTTTCTAGCACTGAGAACTTCCTTTGCCGAAACAAAGAAGATCCGATTTCGAGCTTCTAAAGGATCCACAACTTTGAGCTCCTCTACCAAGAAATGCAGACATCTTTCCATGTGCTGTCTACGTACCTAGGAAAAAAGACAGACAGGTATTAATACGATTTTTGTTGTTGTTGAGGCCACACCCGGCTATGCTCAGGCCTTACTCCTGGCTCAGCATTCAGGGCTCATCCTGGTGAGCTTGGGGGAACCACATGAGGGGCCCGGATTGAACCCAGATCAGGGGCTTGCAAGGAAGTGCCTTACCCACTGGACTATTAATACTGTTTTATTAATATATCAATAAATAATAACCTCTATTAATACAGTTTTAATAAGTGTAATTATATCTACAGTCCTGCCCTGAACTCTCCTTTTTTTTCTGTTGTTTTTTTTTTTTGCTTTTTGGATCACACCTGGTGATGCACAGGGTTTACTCCTGGCTCTGCACTCAGGAATCACTCCCAGCAGCGCTCTGGGGGAGCATATGGGATGCTGGGAATCGAACCCGGGCTGGCCGCATGCAAGGCAAATGCCCTACCCGCTGGGCTATCGCTCCAGCCCCTGAACCCGTTATAGTGATATTACTTGATAAAATTAATTCTAAGGGCTGGCACAATCGGTCGAGTGGTAGGCACAATGCCTAGCCTGTATAAGGCCCTGACTTTGGTTCTTAGCTCTGGATGGCCCCCAAGCATTACCGAGAGTACCCGATTACATGAACATATTCTAGTATGGGGCCAGAGAGACAGAGATGGGCTTGCTTGCCCTGCATAAGTGGACCCCAGTTCGATTCCTGGCATGTCTAGCATCTGAGTGGATTTCCAAGCACACAGTCAGGAATAAGCCCTAAGCACTTCTATGTTCGGCCCAAGCCCTTTTCCTCCAATGCTAAATTCTGATAAAGTTTGATACCTGCAGACAGAAAATTATCTTTTTCTCAATATAGGTGGGCCTCCACAGCTCTGCCTGGGCCACAGGGACCACTCTTGTTAATACTCTAGACTCAGTATGGGTCTGAAGGTTTGGTACTGGGGTATTTGTGGGGGCTGTGCAGGCATACCTGGTGATACTCGGGAGTTATTCCTGTCTCACACCCAGGAATTATTCCCGGCAGTGCTTGAGGGTTGAGGGGTGATATGGGATGCTGGGGATCAAATCCAGGTCGGCCACATGCAAGGCAAACATCCTATCTGCTCTACTACGGCTCTGGCCCCTCTAAAAGTACTGTGATCTTCCCTTGGCAGTATGTATGTGTATGGTGGGGGGGGGGGGATCTCTGGGACACAATCATCTGGATTTTTCAATCAACTAGTGGGAATAGAAATGAGCACAAGTACTATAGAAAGCAGGCTGTGCGCACTAAAACAGCCAGCCCTTTTAAAATTGTCAAAGTTTTATTCTTTTAAGTAAATTTTTTCACTTGAGATGATCACTGATTCACACGCAACTATAAAACAATATGGGCTCTATGTACCCTATACTCCACTCCACTTTCCTGAATCGTAACATTAAAAAAAACAAAAAAAAAACAAAAAAACCCCTGCTTTCTACACAAGTGTGTCTCTGACACTCTTGAAGCATTTTAAAAGGCAAAAGCATTAGCTTGCTCAGAACTCATTTCTCCACTCAGAAAGAGTTAATCCTGCTAGCATGTTTATGAAAAGTCTGTCCTTCCTCCTTATCAGTTTTGGGTTTGTTTTTTTTTTTTTTTTGCTTTTTTTCGTTCACATCCAGCGATGCTCAGGGGTTCCTCCTGGCTCTGCACTCAGGAATCACTCCTGGCGGTGCTTGGGGAACCCTATGGGATGCTGGGGATTGAACCCGGGTCGGTCGTATGCAAGGCAAATGCCCTCCCCCCATACTATCACTCTGGCCCCTCAATCAGCTCTAAGAAAAAAAAACCCTGAGAGTTGTGTATCACTCCGATTTCCTGCCTTCTCCCTTTCATTTCTGTGCTTGTCCCTCCCTCCGTATCTACAGCCTTAAGGGTACTCAGAAGAATGATCCTTCCCGCTTGTTTTTCTTCAAAGTTATTGTGAATAAAACTGCTCTTATTCACAACCAACACAAAGAAATGACTAATGACTATATAAAATCCCAAGGAACTAGCGAGCCAATAACAAATCAGTTAAGTAGGAGGTTACAAGATAAACAGAAAAGAATCAGTCACATGAACTCAGGGGCTCTGAAGTGGAAAATCCAGTCACATTCATGTAAATGCAAATGAAATACTTTAGGCCGAATCTTAGGAAAGCACATACAAGACCTGAACATGGAAAAATATAAACTCAACAGCAGCTTCTTAACCTGCAATCCATCCATTCTACCCAAAAGCTAAACCTGTGAAGTACTGATTTCTCTGCATTGACATTTAAGGTTCTGAGGAGTCTTTGAGGCTGGGGAAAGTGGGAATGGAGATGACTGCTCTGTGTATGTGTATGTGTATCTGTATCCCTAGGAAAAAACGCCCCGACCCAGGGCCAGGCTCAGGTGGTAAGACCCTGGTTTAAGCCACAGCACTGGCCCCACCTTTGCCAAGACCACTAGGGGCGGCCCCTGTAAGAACTGTCCCCACACCAGGCTGACTTCATTTGGGGGACTGGGGGGGGGGGCGGTAGGTGAGTCCCTTTGCTGCCCCAACAGAACACAGGCAGCCACAAACGCCAGAACCCAATTACCACCATGCTAAAGGCCGATCTCCACAGGCTCATGGCAAGCCCCTCTTTCGTGAGAACGAATCTGATGAAAAGCCCAGGTATGCGGCGTTTGTAACTAAAATCCCCAGGCTCAAATAGTACGGAATGGGCGCCCTCCTCCTATCTCCCTGTACTTCCAGGTTAAAGGAAACCTTTTCGGATAACTTTTAGTGGATTATTCATAACAAGCAACACAAAATAAATTACTTAGCATCCGCCTTTGGGGCAGGCTTGGGCAGTGGTGGGGAAGTTCGAAATAATGGTGGTGAATTGGTGTTGAAATATTGAATGCAAAAAATTATTTTGAACAACTTTATAAAAAAAAAACTGTCCAAATTATCTCTCAATCGAACCACTGGTATCTGCCCCAAAACACCTACCTGCACGTACCAAAAAGAGACAAGAATGTGCACAGTACTGTTAAGAAAAGCTGGCTATAGGAAAAAATACCAAAGTGCCCATCCTGGAAAAAAAATCAATGGCTCATCTTCATTCGTATTGTAAAGTACAATGAGAGACCACATCTGAAAAATCCAATGAGGCGAGGGAGATGGCACACAGGGCTGAAACATACGCTCTGCATGCAGGAGACCTGTGACACCACACGGTCTCTTATCCCCAAAACTGCCAGGTGTGGCTCCCCCAAAGCAATCAGGGCCAAAGCACACAGCTGACCCAGGTTCGATCCCAGGCAGCCCATACTGGATGTGACCCAAAAATCAACCTGCCCTTCCCCCCCAAAACCCAACGAGAATGTACCTCAACTTTTGGCCAATAACACAAATGCACATTACAAATGTAAAGATGAGTCCAAGAAGCCTTATCCAGGAGCCAGAGAGATTATAGTGGGTGGGGCACCTGCCTTGCCTACTGTCCAACTAGATTCAGTCCCCAGCACTGCCAGGTGTGTCCCTGCCCACAAAAAAAAAATTTCAGAAACTCGCGCCCCAGCGCTATCTTACAACACGCAGCAACAAAGAAGAAAACTGGCTGGAGGGCCCCACAGCTCCCTGAGAATGCTCCGGGCCCCAAACAGAGCCGATATCACGGGGAGGTCCCAGATGGGGTAGGTGCTGCCGTCCCGCCTTCTCCAGATGGAATCCCGGTGACCATGAGCTTCTACAAGCATGACTCTGGCATGCGGGTATCAGCACATATTTTCTGAACTACGAGGCCGCTAATGAGGCTGCGCTACATTTTCTTATATGCAAAGTGATCAATGGAAAGTAAATCATCCAACATTTCTCCCTGAAAATCAGGCTTGAATGGTGGTGGGAAAA
>JAOXYA010000032.1:42897914-42908187 GCA_028565675.1 Sorex palustris | reverse complement strand
GTAAATTCTATGTCAGTCATAACTGTTATTGCCCGAGAAGCACCATACCAAGTGCTTAATATGATTTATGCCAATGATGCTTCCACAACTCATGAGTTAGAGTCTAGTAATATATTTAATTTATAAATAAACCAAGGCACACAGGGTTTAATTAACCCTTTCTAGTCACACAGCCAAGCCCAGCTTTTTGTCTTCAGAGTCTGCTTCTTGTTGACCACTGTCACTGTCACTATCCTCCCGTTGTTCATCAATTTGCTCGAGTGGGCCCAGTAACATCTCCATCGTGACAATTGTTACTGTGTTTGCCATATCGAATACGTCATGGGTAGTTTGCCAGGCTTTGCTGTACGGGTGAGATACTCTTGGTATATTGCCGTGCTCTCCAAGAGGGGCGGAGGAATCAAACCTGGGTCGACCAGGTCAGTTGCATGCAAGGCTAATGCCCTACCCACTGTGCTATGGCTCCAGCCCACTAACCTTTGAATTTTTCTTTTTAATTTATGCATTCCAACAAGGACGAAATAGAGCAGAGATTGAGTCATAGAGATGGTTGACAGGGCAAATAAGAGTAAAATCAGCTTTACTACTTTTTTTTTTTGTCTGTCCTGTCTAATTCGTGTTTTAAGAAGTCTATGTTTATTTTTGTTCTTGAAATTCTGTGAAATCTTTGGATGTCCTTTTGGGAAGAATTCCTTGTATGAGAGAGCTTCAGTGTGCATATCCAAGAGTAGTTACAGGAGGGAAGAATCGGTGAGACAGAGTCGAGTTTCAATCCTTGCTCTCTTCTTCTTTAGACTATATGAAAAGTTTTGTTTTATGGAAATAGAGTTGGTTTGTTTTTGTCACTACAAGTCACATAACATTTAGCACAGGACAGAGTTGGGGCTCTTGAAACACCCATTTAAAATATGAGTGAAAACTGCAAAGTATGAAACAAATGAGAAGAATCTTACATTGCTTTCTTCTCATGATTTATATCACTTGTCCCATTCTTTCCAAGTAAATTCCTCACTAGTCTATATAGTTATAGAAAGAGATCCTCTGCTAAAAAATCATGACTATGGAGTTAAGTCGTAAAACAAAGTGGTTCAAATTTATTTTACTTGAAGGACAAAGAGTACAAAGAGGCATTTCAGGTTATTATTCTATATTTGTCATGTCAACAATTTATCAGAAACAATGCCTAACTATAAAAGAACCATTAATACTTCATTTAATATGAAATACTATGTTATTAACTTCCTATATTAAGTGTATTTCATCCTAACTATAGTAATTTCAAAGATATCAAAATCTCTGCCATCATTACTGATAGTTAATATAAGATTTAACTTCTGTCACTGTAGCAAATCATATTTGGAGAATATTGACCTTCTTGAGGGTCACATGTCATGTAATATAAATTTAAACTTGTTAGTAATTATCATATCATAACTCTACAGAAATAGATACTACTCATTCTGGCCAATGTTATATCCTCTTCAAGCAAAATTCTTCTTTTACTCACTAAAAATTTCAGATCAACATCAGCAGTTGATTAATCTGAGCACGTCTTGAGCTTCCCCTTGATCCTTCTACATTAAATACTTAAAATTTAGTGTTGGGGCTTGTGACAGTATGAGCTACAGAGAAAGAAGTAAATAAAAACACAGCCTTTTAGCTCTCTTCCTGTGTAGACTTTTGTAGATGTGTTCCTGTCCCTCTTTCACACCCCCAATCCCAGGTCCTCCCCAAGGCTGCTGAAACAGTTAGCTATCGGTATACTCTTTCATATAGCAGAGAGGGAAACAGAGTCACTCTTAAGGAATCCTAGGAACCAGTGCTCTTTCTAACCAAGTCCATTTGTGCTGGCAGGATTTTTGTGAACACAGAAAGATCGTGGTGGTTTACATCCCTTGTAGTAGCACTTGAAAATCTGTTTGTTTTTTCCTAGGGGAAAATTCCAAAGACGAGAGAATCTGGGTGTTCTGAGATTTTCTGAGCCTTTGTAATCTTGGAGGATCAAGCTACAAAGAGATGGGAAGGGGATGTTGAGGAGGTAGTGGCATGGATTTATATTCTGATATTAAACATGGCTATGGTGTTTATTATTTTTATTTGTTTTGGTAAATATAAATTTGTTTAAATTTTTTGCATTGATTTATTATTTCAAGGTATTTGTTTATTTTTATGGTGCTAGGATTTGAACCCAAGGTCACACACATTGCAAGATAACAACTGTTCGATATAGATATATAGACAGCTTCTCAGCACAGGCAGAAAGAGAAGATTTGTGTTGAGAAGATGAACCTTGTACTTAAATTGCTGCAGTCCTTCTGGGACCCCATTCTGCATGTTATGTTGCAATACTGGACACAGTGGTCAAATTTGTAATTCTTCTCTCTCCTTTAACTTCCCTTCTATAATTTCCTTCATTTTGCGAACCAGGTTTAGTTCAACGAGTCCCTCAATATACTGTTCCTTCTAACAATCCAGACTGCAGACAAAATCCTGCAGTTTACCATGCTTTGACCTCTGCATGGACCTGTGAGTCATGCCTAGTTAAGGTCTATTGTCTTTTTTTCCAATTAGTTAGCCCACTCTTTTAGATCAGGAGGGTGGATATTTCTTGGCCAGTTTGCCTCACAACATTATTAAAACAGTATCACATGTTCTGTGAGGTCACGCTCAGAACCCTTTCAGGGAGTTCCCCCATCTCCAACCATATGCTCGGAACTGCTGGTTTGTCTTTTGTGTTATTTTGGGACTATTTTTGACGGCCCCCGTTAAGCGCCTGCTGACTCCATGAACAAGGGCTCTCTGATGATTATCTTGTTGCTGTGCAGACAGTTGGAGCAGTGGAAACTGGGTTTAAAATGAGATGTTCATTATTCTGGTGACACACCTGACTAAATGGTGCTATATTGGCAGGCAACTTTGCCCAAGTCTCAGGAAATCTAAACAAAGCAGGCATTTTAAAATTTGCTTTCATTTCACCTTGACTAAAAAAGTCATCATTATTCTGATTGGATAATGATGTGTTAGGGACCAAGTGGGAGTAAATATTGTGAAACAGCCAAGGTTGTTAGAGTTATTTGCTTTGCCACTGTTGTGACTCCATAAGCATGAGGTGGGAATCAGATGAGAGAGTTTATGAAATTGGACATACCCTATGTATCTAAAAAAGAGACCCCAAAGCCTTTGGAAGAGTGTGCTATTCCATTTTGAGGTTTTATGAATGTGAGCAGCATTTGAATCTTCCAAAATGAATGAACCTGATTTCCCTAATCATTCACTGCAGAATAATTTTAATGGCTCTACTTCATGGAATACATTCTGACAGTGAAATTGCCTTTAAAAGGTGTTCTATGACTTTCCATGCTATGATTCCTAAGTCAAATTTATTTTTATGAGAGATATTAACAGCTGGCTAGACTCTCTTTACCTGCCCATTATATTCATAAGTCAGTGCATCTATAATAATTAAGAAAAATGAATTTGTTAAAATTTACACTTGTTCTTCCACAAAAGATCTTAAAAACTGGACAGTTGCTTATTGATTATGCAGTAATGTTGAACATCTCTGTGATTAATGAATGACTCTCAGTCTGGTCTTTGAATCTGGTTAGATGCAACATTGGGATTAACAAGAGAAGGAGTTTAACTGGATGACAGGTTCATTTATTCAACAAATATTTTCTGATGATCTGTTAGACTGTGGTAGGCTGAGGATGATCCAGTTTGACTCTTGAAGAGCTTGCAGGGTAGTTGAGTGGAGTATGGATCCCTTGTTTGAAATTGATAATGGGAAGCCCAGAGAATGTCAGCAGCCTCCCCTTTTATTTCAGCCCAGAGCCAAAGGTATGCAGTTAAGAAACAGCTTCCTGAGGTAATATGAGTGAAGATTTGCTAGAGGCAAATCAGAGTCAGGTAAGGTGAGACAAGCCAAGAAAGAAGAAGAGGTCCTTGCAGAAAACCAATGAAATAAGTGGGAAAGTATTTAGAATGTCTTCCCTTCTTTCCAAGAGAGCTTGGAGGAAGTAACCATCCACTGAGTGTCCACTATGTGCCGATCACTGTGCAGGGAGTCTCACACATGCGGCTCAGTCTAACTTCTTAGACAGCTAGGTAGGTGTTATGTCATCTGAAGGTGAGGGCTGAGTTTTGAAAGGTTGACTAGTTGCCCAAATTCAGATTCCTGTGCCTGATAAAGAAGATAGTCAGACAATTGTGTCTGACTCCTGAATACTCCTTTCCACAAAACAGATGCAGACACTACAATTTACAAATGTTTATTCTTTGGTCTGCTAAAGATTGAGTCCCAGTTGTGTACTGGCAGTTAAATGAACTTTCTTTTGTAATTTTCTTTTCTGTTTCTATCTTTTCTCTTTTTTAAAAATTTTGTTTTGTTTATGGGTAACTGTTTATAAAACCTACATTTTAGGGGTACAGCTTGAATTCTCTTAGAAAGATGTAAGTGTTACTAAAGAGAAGAAGAAAATATAGAAAGGATCAGTAAGATTTCTCAACAAAGCAATTAAGTAATAAAAAATAATATATATAATATTAAAATACTTCATATATAAAATTTAATGCCCAAACAGTCATTTAAATGTGAAGACATAATAAAATTATTCTGAATTGTTTTGTGTATGAAATCTCTTCTAGATAGCATCTATCCTGAAACACCCTTAACTATTATAAAAAAAGAATAAAATTTCTTATCCAAGAAGATAAGCTATGGGAGGCCAAAGCACTACCCTCTCTCTTTTTTTTTCTACTTCTTATCCTCTTAAATTCTCCAAAAACTGTTACTTATGACATTGTATCCCATTCTGTTTGGTAAATCAAAAATTTTGATACACAAAGTCTCTGATTTTTCTCTTTGAAAGTGGAGGACAGTCAGAACCCTCCAAGCCTCATGATGTTGCTGAACTTAAATGCGATAAAACATGTGGAAGTAGTTGGTGGAAAGATAGTAGGTGCAGGGCGTTGGCTGGGTAGAGTCCCAGGAAAAGGGAAGGGGAAAGGCAAAGGCTGTGAGGCCTGGGATTACCTGTTTAAATGAGAATATTGTGAGTTGGAGGTTTTTTGTGAGTTGGAGCTCAGATAATGGAGTAGGGTCACATAACCTGAAGCTGCGAGAATGTTAAGGACTTTGGGACCATGTTGAGGATTTTGAAGTGTCCTAAAAGTAATGAGGAGGGGCTGCAAATATAATACAGCAGGTAGGGCACTTGCCTTTCACATGGCCAACTGGGGTTTAATCACTGGCATGCATATGGTCCTCAGAGCCCCAGGATGAATACTTGCTGAGTGCAGAGGCAGGATTAACCCCTGAGCATTACTCGGCGTGGCCCCCAAACCCATAATAAAAGGAATGAGGAGGTAGTAACAGTTTGATGCAACAAATGATAAGAAAAAATTAAATGTTGAAAACTTCAATTTTGTTCATCTTTAAAAGTAGAACAGATTGATGGAGAGGTTCAGCAGTGAATGTGGACTGGGCATAATGCGGGAGTTGGGCCTAAGCGTGGAAGTAAAGGAAGAAAACTTATTTTTGTGTGGTTAGAGTCAAAAAATGAGGGTGACAGTGTCAGGATTACTTCTGATTTTCTCCTTCAGGAGGTGATGATGTTGTTCACTGAGCTAAAGAACAGAGGAAATGGTACCACATCTGGTCCCCCCAAACTGCACCAGAAGAGATCCCTGAGTGCAGAACCAGGAGTAACCCCTAAACATCACCAGGTGAGACCCAAAAAAGCAAAAAAAAGGTAGATGTGTGGTGATGGAAAAAAAAAGAACAGAGGAGATATAACAGGGTGAGCAGGTAGAAATTAATATTGACATCAATGGCTTGTCAAGGAGTAAGCATGCCAAGTTTCATTGAGTCAAAAGAACTACTATCCTCTGGTCTTTTGTGGGGAAATATTATCATTCATAACCATTTAGTAAACATGGACTAGCATCTACTTGATATTTTACAATATATTCATGCCACAGTCATCTCTAAGTGATTGCCTTGGGTTTTTCTGGCAATAATCAGCCATGGGAATAATCATCTACGTGGAATAATTTTAACCACATATTAAATAAGCCCTCTCACTAATCTCCAATTACATTTCATGTGGTTTCCATGAGTTCAGTCTATATCAATCAATCATGGCATTTTATACGAAGTTACATTTTCCCCTTGTTTTTACCCTTTGAAAGTGTTCTGAGGGAAGGCACCATGTCATACTTTCCTTTGTTTCCAAGGTGTAAGAACATGCTTGGGATACTAGATTTATGCAACAAATGACTGTTGAGTTTTAAATTTGTTATTATCTCACTTTGACCCCACTGACAAAGTAGTGAAATGACAGTAAGATTGTTTCTTAGGAAGTAACTAGGAGCAAGTATTAGGTATCATTAAAATCTGTTTTAGACCCTTGTACTCTGAAATGTATATTTAGAACCATTACCGGCCTGATTTTTTGGGGGGCAAGATAAGAAATAAAAGTCTGCCATGATGTTCTACGATAATAATATCTGGTTAGAGAAACCAGGAGGGAGGCCAGCAGAGCTGTGCTCTTCCTTTAGCTTCCGCTGCTGTTCAGTGATGCTGGTAGGCAGCCTTTCTGCATTTACTCAGCAGACTTTAATTACTCTGACAAAGTCATTCGCACATTACTGCTCATTGTCCAGCTCCAGTGATTCAATTAATTAAAAAAATGAAGCACTCTTGATTAGTTTGTGCATATTGGGGGGTTCTCTCCAGGGCCTGGGGACCACCTGCAGGGACCAGCAGTTCTAGGGGCACTAAACGGTGTTGGAGGATTGTTGAGCTACATCAAACGATGCTTAGGAGACCGCCTGTAGTGCCGAGGCTAGAAATGGCCGTCGGGTGTAAGGTAGACGGCGCTCTAGATCCTGGAGCTATCACTCTGGCCCCTGATTAGTTTTATAATAATAATTATATATATATTTATTAGTTATACTTTTCATGACTGAGGCAAGCCTACCAGGAACTTGTGAAGTCCATGTTTCCAAAAGATTCTTTAAGAAGCGCATTTTCTGAAAGTTGGTGCCTATTATGAGTGTCATCCAAAGCCATCCATCAACCTCATGACTGCGTGGGCACAAGTAAATAAGCCTAGGGTGTTGTGTCAGGTGTTTCTGCAGCTCTTGTGGGTTGGTCTTAGACATTTATCTTTAGCTGCAGAACAACAAGGTCTGGCAAGGAGAGTACAGACTGTTTTTTGATGAGAAAGACAAAAAACTTGAGTGGGCGTGAATGAGAGTATCAGTCTAGCAAAACAAGTGCAGAATTTAGAAGCAGGTCCTCCTCTGAGCCAAAATTAACGTTTACCATGATCTTATGGCATTGAAATGGTTAATTTTTTTAGATTAGCTGTCCCTGAAGTAATAGTGTCGAGTCCTCTTATGTGGCATTAGAGATATTTCTGGGTCATTGTTTTTAGTAATTGGAAATTATCTTAATAAAGTGCAAGAGAACGTTATAAATGACTGGAAAGCATTCATCTCTATTGAGTGCATGCACTGGACAGTGTCTAATTAATGATGTTAAAAAAATAAACTCTGGAAAATTAGGAAGGATAGTTTTTTTCAAAAGTAGAAAAGTTTATTGGAAAGTAGAGAGAAACGAAAAGGAACTCCCCATAGGGGAGGAATTTAGTATAAAACTAAGTTCAAAAATCTAAAATATCTGAAAAAGTCTAAGTACCCTCAGGGTAAAATGATCTGTCACTGAATAAAGTCACGACCCTCTTGCCATAGTTAAAATACTAATTTTTAGATAACTTTTTGATAATTGCTAATTGGATAAAACTGTCGTCTACTTTTTGGGTAACTGTTTAAATGACTGTCCATGATAAGTGAAATGACTCAGAAAAAGAGGGACAGACATAGAAGGACTGCACTCATTTGTAGAGTATAAAACAACATAACATGAGACTGACACCTAAGGATAGTAGATACATGGGACAGGAAGATTGCTCCACTGCTTGAAGCCTGCCTCATGGGCAAAGGGGAGAAGGCAGCTGGAATAGAGAAGGAATCACTAAGAAAACGATAGCTGGAGGAACCGGTCGGGATGGAAGATGTGTGCTGAAAGTAGATAGTGGGTCAAACATGATAACCTGTCAATATCTGCATTGCAAACCATAAGGCCCAAAAGTAGAGAGAGAGTATGGGAAATATTGTCTGCCATGGAGGCAGGGGGAGGGTGGGAGAGGGGGGATATTCCAGGGATACTGGTGGTGGGAAATGAACACTGGTGGAGGGATGGGTGTTTGATCATTGTGTGATTGTAACACAAACATGAAAACTTGTAACTATCTCATGGTGATTCAAAAAAATTAAAAAATAAATAAAATTTAAAAAAAGAGAAAAATATTCTCTCACCTTTCCATTAGTTTTCCTTGAAGTTTTCCTGAGGTCCAATATCTTTTTTTTTTCTTTTTGGGTCATACCCAGCGATGCACAGGTGTTACTTCTGACTCATGCACTCAGGAATTACTCGTGGTGGTGCTTGGGGAACCATATGGGATGCTGGGTCTCGAACTCTGGTCGGCTGCATGCAAGGCAAATGCCCTATCCACCATGCTATCGCTCCTGCCCCTGAGGTCTAATATCTTGATGCTTAGTCTCATATCCCACACTCAATCAATGAGACATTCCATTGTCTCTACGTTCAAGACATCCACTTCTTAAAACCTCCACTGCTACTTCCATTATTTATTTGAGTGACCACTTTGTTTTTCATCTCCTTGCTTTCAATCCAGATGTCATCTAGTGTATAATCTAGTCTCAACACAGAAGCCAGGTTATCACCAAAAAATTTAGGTGAGAGATCACTTCACTTAGCATGATATAATACAACTCTCTTTTCAGCAAACTGCAACATTTCATCTCCCTTATAGGTAAATAGTATTCCAGTGAGTGTATGTGAAGAGAACAAATGAAGAAAAGGAGTAGGCAATTCTCAATGAAGATAAATCCTGAGACAATCACTAAAACTGGGAACTGAGGGAATAAGAAGAGGAAGGAGGAAGGGATCATGGGAGTATGATGAAGGTGTATTGAAACATTGGGAGAGGGATTGGATTAGTAGCTCTGCATCTATGAAACATTGAACCTTTTATCTTTGTTTGAAACTATACAAATTATGATGCTTCAGTTAAAAAAATTGGGCTGGAGCAATAGCACAGCAGGTAGGGCATTTGCCTTCCATGTGGCCAACCTGGGTTTGATTCCTCCGTCCCTCTCAGAGAGCCGGCAAGTTACTGAGAGTATCCCGCCCGCAAGGCAGAGCATGACAAGCTCCCTGGTGAGTATTTGATATGCCAAAAACAGCAACAACAAGTCTCACACTGGAGACATTACTGGTGCCCACTAGAGCAAATTGATGAACAACAGGAGGACAGTGCTACACAGTGCAGCTAAAAAATTAAAATAAAAAAATTAGTGAGATCACATTGCTCCTCTTAAAACCCACCTTTAGTTTTCTGCTTCTTCAAAACAAAATTCAAAGCTTTTACAAGGACCTATAAGCCCCTGTGGAATTCAGCAACTCATTACCTCACTGACACAGCCTTCTCCTGCTCATTCTACTCTAGACAAATCAGCTTTCCTACTGTGACTCATTCTACTCCAGACAAATCAGCTCCCCTGCTGTGACTTCAGCTATGTCTTGCCATAGGGCCCTTGTGCTTAACGTTCCTTCTACTCAGGCTGCTCTCTCTCCTTGCCTATAGGCCAAACTTCTCACTTCTTTCTGAATCGTCTTGTTCTCCGCAACACCCATGCTAACTATCTCGATTGAAATCATAAACTTCTAAATGCCTGACACTCAAAATTTTATGATGCTCTTGTTCTATTATTATAGCTTGTATGTGTGAGCTATAGTGAAGCACCCCATTTCAATAATTATCAACCATAATCGATCTTATTTCATTTATGTTTACTTATTATTCCTCATCACATCTTTCTGAGGCAAATCTCACATTGCATAATTTTCTTTGCTAAACAGTTCTCAATTTTTGTCATAGTATCACTGTATCAACTGTCATCCCGTTGTTCAGTGATTTACTAGACCGGGCACCAGTAATCTCTCCTTTTGTCCCAGCCTTGAGATTTTATTTATTTATTTATTTATTTATTTGTGAAATACCATGAGGTGCAGTTGTAGACTTACAAGTTGTTGTGCTTGGGTTTCAGTTATACAATGATCGAGCACCCATCCCTCCATCAGTGCCCATTCTCCACCCCCACCAGTCCCAGTATCCCTCCC
>JAOXYA010000032.1:42886997-42897814 GCA_028565675.1 Sorex palustris | reverse complement strand
GGGGGGGGGGGGGGGGGGGGGGGGGGGGGGGGGGGGGGGGGGGGGGGAAGGGGGGGGGGGAGGGAGGAAGAGACAGCATGAGAGGGGTTCCTCGGAGAAGGGGCTGTTCTTGTTTCTTTAACCTTCTAACTAGGGAGGCAACTCGCCCTTTAAACGTAACACAGGATAAAGGGGTTCTCTCCAGAAGGAGAGAAAGAAAAAGAGGAAGAATGAAAGAAAGAAAGAATGAAGGAAAGAAGCAAGGAAGGAAGGAAGGAAGGAAGGAAGAGAGGGAAGGAAAGGAGGGAGTGAGGGAGGGTGGGAAGAGACAGCATGAGAGGGATTCCTCAGAGAAGGAAGGAAGGAGGGAGGGAGGGAAGGAAGGAAGGAAGAGAGAGAGAAGGATAATGGATGGAGGGAGAGCTGGAGGAGGGAGGGAGGAAGTAAAGAAGGAAGGAAGTAAAGAAGGAAGGAAATACTCTCAGGTAGGTTACTCCCCCCCCCCTTTAAATAGTATAATGCAGGATAATGCTATAAAATAATAGGATAATGCCAGAAAGGATCCTAAGAAAATGTCAGACAGCAAAGGCAACAAGACAGCATTATATTCTAAGAAGCTGTTAGTGACCAGGGGTTGTTCTGATTTGGCATATCCAAAGAAGAGATGGAGAAGAGCCCTCACACAGGAACCCAGATCAGGGAATGCCGTTAGAAGAGTAGAAAACTAAACACAATTACGATTATTCTCAAGGAAGGAGGTATAAATAGTCTTTACACACAAAAGGACTAACACATCCATTTATTTGTGACGAAACAACAAAACTTGTGAAAGGTGAAGGTGGAACATTCACAGCCCTAGAAGACTGAGATTTGAGGAAACTAAGTTATGGTTTTGATATCAAAGATGTCAGAACCAACAAAAAAGACCCTCCTTTCTCTTCCTGGATAGGCTTCCATCAATAACCTTCTTATTTGTCTATTTCTCAGGTTGTCTTGGCCCTTATCATTCATCTTTCCAGTTATTACTTATTCTAGTACACTGCCTGAAAGAAAGAAGTTTGCCAAATGCTTGCTGAACAAGTTGACCAGTTTGATTTAATAAACCTTTAGGAACACATTATAATACAGGATGATCATATTTCTTGAGCGACTACTCCTGCCTCCTAACTCAATGATCTTGTTATTGCAGGGACCTTCCCAGTTGTGTTTGGGAGCCCAGGGGCTGCTCCTGGTGATTCATGACCCAGTCAGTCTTTCAGGGTTAGGACCTGGAAATTCAGTGTTGCTTGAAGCTGCAGTGCTGAGTGTAGGCAGAGCCACCCCTGCAGTGTTGGAGAGAGAGTGAGGCAAATGGCTGCCTCTTGCAAGGAATGTGCTCTTCCATCTTGAATGTGCTCTCCAACTTCCAAAGCCATCTTATCTCCCAGGCAAGAAAACCAATTGTTATGGGGGATATGAGCACAGGAGACATTTTTTTTCTCTTTTTGGGTCACACCCAGTGATGCTCTGGGGTTACTCCTGACTCATGCACTCAGGAATCACTCCTGGCGGTGCTCAGGGGACTGTATGGGATGCTGGGACTCAAACCCAGGTCGGCTGCACGCAAAACAAACACCATACCCCCTGTGCTATTGCTCCAGCCCCACACAGGAGACTTTCTTTTTTTTTTTTTTTTGCTTTTAGGGTCACACCCGGCGATGCTCAGGGGTTACTCCTGGCTCATGCACTCAGGAATTGCTCCTGGTGGTGCTCGGGGAACCATATGAGATGCTGGAAATCCAACCTGTGTCGGCCATGTTGGCTGCATGCAAGGCAAACGCCCTACCCGCTGTGCCATCGCTCCAGCCCCACACAGGAGACTTTCAACTTCAATTATTCACTTCTCACTGTGGAAGTTAGTTGAAGCAACCTAGAGGACAACGACCCTATGGATTTTATCTAGTGTACTCATGTATACGTAAAGTCCTAATGTATACATTGTCCTAATGTATACATAGTGTACACATGCACTAGATACATACATCATGTGTTAACATTTTATGTGTATATATAATTATACATGTTGGAACCTCAGAAGCTCTTCTTAGTTACGATAAAGTACCCAGATATAAAAATGTCATCATGAGACTGACAAGCTTTCCATTAAGATTATTCCTCATGAGTTTGTTTTATGTTTTAAAAGCATTGCCTAATGAGATAGATTGATTATACCATGATCTGTAATTGTTAGCACTTCTCTTTAAATGAGTCAGATGCAGAGAGAAACAGGTGTTTATTGGGAATACTCTCTGGTTTAGGGTCAACTTAGGCCTGGTCCAATGTGTCCTGGGTTCTGTAATATAAATATTAGAATGTATGAGTATGAAAAACTTTTGTTCCTGAGAGGCTGCCAAATATTTGTGATATTAATAAATGCAAATTTTAAGCCTTGTTCTGTGTCTTGCCAGTTCTGTGATACCCTCCCCACTACCCAGGTGAATTATCTCTTTTAAGTTTTCTCACTTGTAAAACGGAGGAAAACATGTGTAGCTCATAAGATTGTGTTAAGGGCAGTAAATGAGACAGGATAGGAAAGTTTAACAGTCTCTGACATATAATAAGACTCAATCAGTATTTGGTGTTGTTCAGGTCAGTATGTGTATTACCTATGCATGAAAAAATGTTAGAAATGTTACATGCAAAAGAGAAACCCAGATTTACTGGGTATGTGGGATTCAGCTGCAGAACACTTAGCTTCAAGCCTTTGGGAATGAGCCTACGGGGGTGAATTCAGAAAAGCCACTGGGGTTGTGTTGAGTTATAAACTCTGGTAAGAGGGACTGCATGTATTCATTGAGGAAGAGTTGCCAGCAAGGACACCTCTCAGAAGAGGGGTGGGTCAGGGAATGGCTCCAGGTAAGGGCAGGAAATTCCACACATCTCTACCTAAAACTCAATCAGGCCTGTGGAACATCACTTTGCTTCTTAAAAAAATGACCTCAGTCTTCCCTGGTCAATTCTGTTGTTTTTCTACCGTGAACAGGAAGCTCTCTAAATTAAAGTCCTTTGTCAAATCACTTGATTACAATTAGAGGTGAGTAGCAAACCAAATTTCATAAATTAAATAAATATACACAGGATTCTAAAGTGCCAAGTACATATGAGATTTAATAAATAGTCACTGTATGAGCAAAGGGAATTTCCTGATTGGATATAAATTCAACAATAGGAGCACGAGTAAAGTTTGCAGCAAACTGGATTTATAATGAGTCTCAGAAAACAGAAAAACATTTCTGTGTTATAGGCCATAACTTGTCCATCCTTGGAAGATACGCCAAATTCTAACTGAAAACGACATTAGCTCAAAGACACAGATAAGCAGAAACATTAAAATATTGAGAACGTGAATTTCAGAGGATGACTTTAGAAAAAGTCCCTTTGAATTCACAGAAAGAACCTTTTACTGTTTGCCTCAAACAACTGCCAACTTTCTGAAGCAAACAAACAAACACAACTGTACCACTGCTCTTTCTTATCTCTCGCCAAAATAAATTGAGTATTCAGGAGTTAAATTCCCTTCTGTGGCTCTTACAACCCCCCTAGAATAGATCTCTAAAAGGAGACAGGCAGCTGTTACAGAAAAGCATGAGGCAATAATCAGCCGACATTGCTTACCAAAGCACAAAACTCTTGGGAACACGAGCTGTTATTCAAATCAGTTTCAAACTCTCTTTTTTAAACCCTCTAGTGAAAAAGTAGGCTAGAACCTTTCAAATATCTGTAATTTACCTCCAAAATAAACAAAGCAGTCCAGTACCTTGTATTCCCCTTCAGTGTTACAGGAACATTGGCAGACCAACAGAATTTTGGAATCAGGAAATTCAGAAAGCCGAAGATGTTTATAGAAATTGTTATTTCTAAGCTATAGACTGGATCAGTTGCTCCCCATGGTCAGTCTCTTCTTAAGAAATAGGAGGCCATCCCCAAGTGCAAAAGCTAGGTCTCATATTGAGAATCATTAATTAAATGACCCTAAAGTGGAATACCTTATCTGGTTGCTTTAAAGCCTGCACGGGAGCAAAAATCCTTGCAGGCAGTTTAGCAAGTACATGTTCTTTTACTTGGATCCAAAGTGCTGTAATAGCTTGGCAACCTACCTTTTGAACTTGGCTCATACAGTCCTGTCTGCTCCTCCTCCTCCTAATTCACTAGCCACATCAAGCTTTCCCCTGAGACTGTCTTTACACCTGCTCTTCCCTTGCTCCCAAGTGCCCTCTCCCCATCTTCCTTTCTCAGCAAATTCCCTCTAGTCCTCCAAGATATGGCTAAAAGACACGATCTTTGTGAAGTCTTCCCTGGTTGTCTCAAGAAAAGATAGCTGGTCCCTTCACTGCCCCTCCTATACTGTGCCCATCCTCTAGAGTTTAGGAGAGCATTTGCTCTACACCCACTGGAGTGTCATCTACCCAGTGAATTCCTTTAGGCAAAACTGTAGCTGATATTTGTTCTTGGACCAAATAGTTAGCAGGTCTGAAGAAATATCTGCTGGATGAAGAGTGGAATGAAAGATGGAGTTAGGCTAGCTTTAGGGAAGAAGAAATTCATGTTGATATCTTCAGCTCTCTCTCTCTCTCTCTCTCTCTCTCTCTCTCTCTCTGTGCAACTGAAGGAAGGGACATATAATTGAATCATAATCAGGAATTATGATTTTTTATTTTTTCTTAAAAAGTTAATACCAAATGTGTCTGGTTGGTGACTTTTATCTGAAGTGTTCCATTTTGTACAGACAATAGGAAACTGTGTGGAGCACTTGAGAGTTAACAAGCTAATTATAAGATTTTCATAAGCGAGTGAAATTTTATTTTCTTTAAGAATAAGCAGACTCTGATAAGATAACCAAGACAAGTTCTCCCCTAAAACTAGTGCTCACAGATGTGCTGGGCCTTTATTATTTGGTAACTTCTACATGGGTTCACTCTACAGAACCAAAAGTTTTATAATAGTGGGTAATCCCAGAACCTCCTGCCCCTGTGTCAGGCTGTCTTCACTGGGGCCTCTCAAAGGGGGGCAGGTGGAGTCTCCCTCCCCACCCCAAGTAGAACTCCGGCAGCCAGAAACCTCCAGAACCCAGTCACAGCCATACTCAAGGCCACTCTCCACAAGCTTGGATGAGCCTCATGCATGAAGGAGCTGGCAGAGGAACCCAGGTATGTATGTGGGACCTGTGGCTGAGATCCCCAAGTCTGTTCGGATCAGAACTGGGCCTCCTCCAACCAGGTCCCCCACTTTCCAGTAGCTTCGCTACTGGGCCCACAAACTCCCCCTGGCGCCATGTAATCTCATTAATGGCCAGATCCAGAGACTATAAAACAAAGCTCCTAAAGGAGAAAGCCTCCATCCCTCTTGGAGAGCCTGGAAAGCTACCGAGAGTATCCCGCCTGTACGGCAGAACCTGGCAAGCTACCTGTGGCATATTCAATATGCCAAACACAGTAACAGTATCGGGGCCTCATTCCCCAGACCCTGAAAGAGCCTCCAATACCAATATGACAGCTGGGAAAGATGAGAACGAAGAGGATGCCAAAATCTCAGGGCTGGGACAAATGGAGACACTACTGGCATCCATTTGAGTAAATCGATAAACAACAGGACGACAGTGATACAGTGATTCCCAGACCACAACTAAGGGGCTCCCTCCAATAACTGGTAGCAAAATGAGCCCCAACTAGGATAGACATGAAGGTGGTCTTAAAGCGTAGACATGAAGGTGGTCTTAAAGTGTGACTCCTCAGATGGCATGATGGGCACTGCTGAAAGCCTTGGATTAATGCTTCTTATAGTTGAGGCAAGTGGATGGGGGGGTGTAGGGCACTATGCAGGGGATGAGAGAGGGGTACAGAACAGTCTTGCTGACCAATGAGATGTGCAACTTCCAATAAAGCAATTCCTCCCTGCATTCAGTTTCTGATTTGGTTGGATTAGATCTCTAAAGGGATCTCTAAGAATTACAATAGATGACTATGGGAATAGATTAAGTCTTTTTCTTCATTTTCAGCCCCAATATTATTATTTTTCTTCTCATTGACCATTCATGGAGACCAGCTTCAAAAGCCTGATTTGTTATGATAATTAACAATTATTTGATTTTAGAAAACTTCCAGAAACAAAATGCAGTTTCTCTGTGGATTTGCCCATATCAACATGAGAGTATAAAAATACAAAATATAACAAGATGAATGGATTCTCACATAGAGATATCATTGCATATGCCTTATCAAAATCAGTCCTTAGAATAATCATCTCAAGACTGCACTTTTAAGGGCCAAAGAAATAATACAATAACAAGGCACTTGCCTCACATGCTATCCATCCAGATTGACTCCCAGCACCTCATATAGTTCCTTGAACCTTGCCAGAAGTGATCACTAATCACGGAGCCAGGAGTAGGCCCTAACCACTGCTAGATGTAACCCCCAAACAAAACAAAACAAAACAATCAGGGTCACAATTTTGTCCTGATTTTAATGAGACTGAGCATTATCAACAGTATCCAAAGTCATTTCACTTTCAAACAACCTCTTCTTTTCCCAAGGGAATGTACTTGCATGCATAGAAAAAACAAACTAAAGATTAAATGTGTCAAGGATGAGTTCTTACATCCAATTCTTCTAAACCTTCAGATTTAGATTCCTTGCTTTCCTTTGCTTTTTGTTTTAAAAGTAGTGATTTTGTCCACATGCTTCATTGTAGAAAATATCTTTGGATAGTAGAAAATGCATTTTAAAGTTCAAGATTATACAGAGTGGTGATTTCACAGTAGTTGAGGCAGAAATTCCTGGGACCCATCAGACTCCTCACTGATATTTATCATGTATGTGACCTTGAGTATGTCACTTTACCTCTCTGCTTTCCCATCTATAAAGTGTAGAATACAAAAGATGTTAAAGCTTATGTGATCCTTGATAAAATAACATACATGTAAAAACTACTACTGCATTGGGTGAATGCCCTGCCACAGAGGCAGAGTGGGATGGGGGATGGGGGTTGGGAGGGATACTGGGATCAGTGGTGGTGGGGAATGGGCACTGGTGGAGGGATGGGTACTCGATCATTGTATAACTGAAACCCAAGCACAAAAAATTGTAAGTCTACAACTGTACCTCATGGTGTTTCACTAATAAAACAAACAAACAAAAAAATACAGAGCCTGGTAGGTAGGAGGAAAGCCAGGTGTGGGCTTTGGCGGGGCTCTCCAGGACCCACAGACTAGAGATTTCCCCTGTCCCCAGCCCCATGGGTGCACCCACATTTCATATTTTTTTGCACACAGGCTTCCAAAATGCTCTCTCATCTTCCTTGTTCTTGGCTAGATATGAATTCTCAAGGAGGAAATTCTTCTGCAGCTCAGGACCCCATTTCTAGGGGTAGAGCAAACACTCTGAGCGAGTCCCTCTTCTCCCGCGGGCCCCTGGACTCCAGTCCCATCCCCCAGTCCCCCTCCCCCTCTAAATCACATCCCTAGTGACATGGATCTAGTCCCATATGGAACCCCCAACCCCTTCTTTGTGTGTGAAGTTGAGTCGATGGCAGTCCTTTGGGGACTAGGTACTTGAGGTTTTTGTTTTTATTTGTTTGAAGTCACATCCATTAGTGCTCAGAGATCACTGCCGGTGGGGCTCAGGGACTCTATAAGGTGCCAGGGATTGAACCTGGGTTGGCCACGTGCAAGGCAAGTGCCCTCCCCGCTGTGCTATTGCTCCAGCCCCTGGATTGGGTCCTTACATCCTGACTTCAAACCAAATTGCACAGCTGGTGTGATCTTATCAACAGCAGAGTCCTAGGAGACACAAGTCACCCCTGAGTTAGCCGGGCTTCCTGGATGACTCTTAGCAGAACCCAGTATTGTTCTACCAGCGTTGTTCTGACGGACACGGGGTTAGCAGTCACGAATAGTCAAAGGACCAAATAAGTAATGAATGACCCACAGAGGCTGATGGGAACTTTGGCTGAGTCCAGCACCCCAGGGGTCCAGCAAGAGACCGAGGGAATCTGTGACCATTGACTCAAAGGTGCCAGGAGCAGATGAGATCGTTTCTGTTCCCCGTGGGGGCTTAGAGGGAGGGATCCCCTGAACACCGCCAGGAGTGATTTCTGAGCACAGAGTCAGGAGTCAGCCCTGAACATTGATGTGTGCCTTCCCCAACCCCCCCCCCGAAAAAAAAGCCAGGAAGCTGCGTGTTCACTTTTTTTTTTTAGGTCACACCCGGCGATGCACAGGGGTTACTCCTGACTGCACTCAGGAATCACTCCTGGCGGTGCTCGGGGGGACCCTATGGGATGCTGGAAATCGAACCCAGGTCGGCCGCGTGCCAGGCAAACGCCCTCCCCGCTGTGCTATCGCTCCAGCCCCTGAGTGTTTACTGTCAAATGTCACCTAGTCCCTACTCTGAGCACTGTCGCCCTTGGACAGTGTACTCAACATGGGGAGAACCCCTCCCCCGGCTCAAGCTATGCCCCCCATCAACATTAGGGTCTGAGGATGTGTCCCCTAAAATAATAGAACCTAGGGGTCTGGCTGGTCCCATCTTGTATGAAAGATAAAGGTCTGAACCTCCTGTGAGGTGAAAGAAAGTCTCAGAAAAGGTTTTTTCTGGTCACTTGTCGGGAATAAGGTCTTTGGGATGTAGATATGGACAGAGAGGGTGGAAACTTGGGGGTAACCACAGAGGGAGGAGGCAGAGGCAAATAAATGAAAGGTGGGGGAGGGGGTCAGAGAGAAGGCGTGATGGGTAAGGTACTTGCCTTGCACACAGTTGACCCAAGTTTGATCCCTGGCACTGCATAAGATCTCCTGAGCACAGAGGCAAGAGTAGTAAGCCCTGAGCACCACCGGATATGACCCATTAAAAGAAAATATTTAATGAGGGGTGAAAGTTGGGGTGTGAGGCTTGGGGAGCTGAACCTGACAGTCTTGCACGTTGGGGTCTGCCCCCGATCCTAAGCCAGACCGGAAGTGGCAGACCAGCCCATACTCCAGACAGAACCTTCTGGTCATTCTCTGGCCACTGCACCCTCCAGCCCATGTTGTAAGCCCCACATGTGCCCGTGGCGAGTTCTAGCAGCTGCCTAGGGGTGGAAGAGGAACTTGGGTCATTTATTTGCCTTGACAGAGCCAAAAATACTCATTATAACGTGCAATCAATATCCAGCCATATTAATGAGACAGTTTATCATCCTTCTCATCATATCCTCCTCTTGGAGGGTGATAAGAAGACTCGGGGAGTGGGGGAGGGTCTTCGTTCAGTCCAGCCACATTTCAGTGGCTTTCTGAGAGAGCAGAGTGTCCAGGTGCTGGAAACCCCACAGTTGGGGGGCCAAGGACCGGCTCCTTACCCAGAGTGTTAGTTAGTCCAGAAAGCGACCTCATCTCCCCCCATTCCCCACCACATGCTTTGCTGGTGAAATGAGGGGTGCACCCAGACCTTCCCCGATGGCACCCACACACATCTGAGATCCCCTGTGGATAGAGCCAGAGTAGGCTGGTGGTGAAAAATGCAGAGCTGACCTGTCCCCAAACTCCCCAGGAAACAGCCAGAATCAGGATAAGGCCCCAAGATGCTGTTGCATCCCTAAGTGCAGTATCCCAAAGGCTCCCCCCCCCAGAAAGTCCTACAGAGAGGCTGGTTGCATCTTCCTGGGTGTCCCCGAATGGGGAGATCAAAAGCACCCAGCGGAGTGGGGCAGGAATCCCACAGCTGCTGCCTCTGGCTACTCGGCCAGCAGCTAGGTCTGCCCGGAGCCTTGTTTTTTTCTTTTCTTTTTTCTTTTCTTTTTTTTTTTTTTTTTTGCTTTTTTGGTCACACCTAGCAATGCTCAGGGGTTACTCCTGGCTCTGCACTCAGGGATCACTCCTGGCTGTGCTCGGGGGACGCTATGGGATGCCGGGGATCGCATCTGGGCCAGCTGCATGCTAGGCAAATGCCTTACCCGCTGTCCTATTGCTGGGGTCACAAACCCAGTAATTCTTGTTTTGTTTTGCTTTTTGGGTCACACCTGGCAATGCTCAGGGCTGACTCCTGGCTCTGCACTCAGGGATCACTCCTGGCGGGGCTCGGGGGACCCTATGGGATGCCCGGGGATCAAACCCGGGTCGGCCGCATGCCAAGCCAAGGCCCTCCCCACTGTGCTATCGCTCCAGCCCCTGCCCTGAGCCTCTTTGGGCCCTGGGGGGTGCCTGTTTGGGCTGGGGTGATACAAAGCAGTTTGGGCACTGCTTCATACCCTTTGCCAGCTCACATCAAGGCCATAAGCATAGAAAGCCAATCCCGCAGGACCAGATTCTAGAAAAGTGGGCTTGGCCCTTGACCCGGAAGTCCTTAGCACATTAGAGGCAGTTGGGTGTGGGGAGAAGACAGCCCCCAGTAGAAGGATCTCAGGAAAGGCCTCTGGGGATCTTGACCAGTCCCTGCTTGCGGAGACATTCCTGAGTGATGCTGGGGTACCCCTCACCCCATAGTTTGGGTGGGGTTCTTTTATTGTCACTGGTTTCCCAACTGCTTTATAGGGGACTGGCATCGTGTCAGAGGAAAGCTATACAATGACAAGATCTGAGCTCTACAAGAATTAATTACAGTTTCATATTTTACAAACGGTCCAAAACTGAAGTCAGGAACTCCTTTTATAAGAGCCTTTCCCAAGGGAAACACTCGAGGGGTGGGGGTATGTAGCCAATGAAGTGTGAAGCTTTATTATTTTATTTTTTTTTTTGCAGCACACCCGGCAATGCACAGGGGTTCCTCCTGGCTCTGCACTCAGGAATCACTCCTGGCGGTGCTTGGGGGACCCTATGGGATGCTGGG
>JAOXYA010000032.1:42731226-42742491 GCA_028565675.1 Sorex palustris | reverse complement strand
TTCATGTTCCCAGAGCGAACAGATGCCATTGGGCTACACTAGCACGGGACAGGGACAAATGGAGACGTTACTGGCGCTCGCTCGAGCAAATCGACGACTAACAGGAAGTTAAGTGATTAAGTGATGTTGTATATATGAGCTGGTGTGATAGCACAGTGGTAGGGTGTTTGCCTTGCACACAGCCAGCCCAGCCAAGCTGGGTTCGATTTCTCCGCCCGTCTTGGAGAGCCCAGCAAGCTACCAAGAGTATCCTGCCCACACAACAGAGCCTGGCAAGCTAGCTGTGGCATAATCTATATTCCACAAAGAGTAAAAATAACAGGTCTCATTCCCCTGACCTTGAAAGAGCCTCTAATATGGTGGGAAAGACGAGTAAGGAGAGGCTGCTAAAATCTTAGGGCTGGGACGAATGGAGACATTACTGGCACCTGCTTGAGTAAATCAAAGAACAACGGGATGACAATGATACAGTGATACATATATATCTGTAAAATATATTTCCCTCTACGATTGATTGTTTTTTACTTTAAACCCCATCAAATGTGGTGCACTACTCTTGGAATATGAGTGTTGTGAGGTATGAGATATTCAGGAATTGATTTCCTCATGGGTGAGGCTAGACCCAATGTGTGGAGAGCAGCTGTGAGCATGGTGGTGGCTGTTTTCTGGAGGTTCTCAGCTGCCTGGGCTGGGTCCCTTGGGGGTGAGAAGGGGGTCTCATCCGCACCCTCCTCTGGGGCATCATGAAAGAAGCAGACTGCCGCGGGGTCTGGGGTTACGGCTACGGTGAGTCGTTTTATGCTCTCTTTGAGAGAAGGACAATGGGTCTCTGGGTCGCGGCCATTGATCTGGCCTCTTTTCCTTTTAAAGTCAGATAAAATGAATTATACTTTAGTCACACCCAAAACTTACTAGTTGTCTAACTTCAATATATGGAATCATTCTTTGGTAGACATGAGACAAGAAAATATTTCTGAGGTTTACTTCTTGAATGAAAAATATTAATTGAATCATCATGAGATACACTGACCAAGTTGTTCATGGTTCGGTTTTAGTCATACGGTGTTCCAACACCCATCTCTTCACCAGTGTGCCTTTTCCATCTGCAATGTCTCCCTCCCCCAGCCAGCCTCTATGGAGGGTACTTTTCATTCCCAGCTATCACAGTTATAGTGGTTCCTTCTCTTTCCTAACTGCCCTCTCCCCATCCCCAAACTTCACAGTCTGACATATAAAGTATAGCAACAAGAGTCAGGTGGATTGGTTCCTGGTTGGAAACTTAGTTTTTGAATTTTTAAAATATTTTTTGTAATAACTTATTAATTGAATCATTCATTCACTTAGTAAAGTTGTAACAGGCACTGTTACAATGATCGGTGATAAGGTGTAGAATAATCAAAAATGTGTTCCTTCTTTCACGCAGTTGATATTTTTCTGTGGGGGAATGAAGTAGATGAAATAAAAATAATATAATGTGCCTAGACTACTTAAAGAGTAAACCTGAAATGAATAATATTGTTTATTGTTGCTTTTATATTTATAACAATATTTTTATTATTTTTGCTAATATCTGAGCAAAGTCACTTTTTAGTTTTAAAGATTTGTATTATAGTTTCTATAGAACCCACTGATATGGAACTGGATGGAGACAGAGTTCAGTTTTTTAGCCAGAGTTAAACATTATATTGATCCTTAACAAAGACAAGTTCGAGTTGATATTTTTGCTAGTTATGTCCTCTGTGTCTTAAGCTGTGTCTGCTTCTTATTGTAGTGAAGGGTATGATTCTGTACAATAAATTATTCTTTACAAAGAATTAAGTTAAATAATTCCTTTGATACAGTTTTGTATAAATACATAAAAAACTGATCAGTGTAACTCCGTTCTGTATTGTGAGTGGGAAAATAAAGATGCCTTTTCTGTTTTGTTGTTTTTTTGTTTTGAGGCCATGCCCAGAGGTGCTAAGGGCTTACTCCGGATGTTTGCACGAAGACATCATTTTTGTTGGGGCACGAGAGACATATGGGATTCCTGGGGATTGAACCCAGGTTGGCCAAGTACAAGGCACGCATCCTGCCAACTGTACTATTGCTCTAGCTCCCAAAAGCGCCCTATTCCTAATGAGGTTGAATTGCTTCTATATTTAAAAAAATCAGTTTTATGGGCTGAAGGAGAGTGCCTTTGAAAAAAAGAAATTATTAATTTTATCTGATTTTTTATGTTTATCATTTATTGAGCATTTTATCTGATCATTTTATATGTTTATCATTTATTGAGGAAGTCTTTTAAATTGTTCAGAAGAGAACAAGGAAAAGATGAGGCAGTAGATGAAGATTACGCTGATTTTTCTAAAGCTTTTTGATTAGATTCCTCAAGGGTTTATGAAAAAAAACCTGATAATCCAATGGTAAAGCATAGCCCTTTGTAGTGAATATTACAATTTTTAAACAACAACACTGTGAATTCACTGAATTTTCTTCTCAAATGAGAGAAAGCTATGGTCAAAGACAGAACACAGAAGGGTAAAATTCAAATAGTTCAAGTGCCCTTATGATAACCGTGGTGATAACAGAATGCCATAATCATGTTTAGGGAATTCAGGGCCTCAGACCACAAACAAGAATCGCATCCTTTTTCTCTTCAGCAACAGGAGTTTGAACCTTCGTTGCCATTGAAGATACTCTGCCATATGGCATCACCCACTGCTCTGCAGGCATTTTCTTAATTGGAAAACAAGTGCGCTTATCTTTGATATTCATCAGGATACTCTGGAGAAAACATCTTACCATCCATGGACGTTCATGTCTGTTCCTCTGTAGCTGCCTCAGAAGTTTTGTGTTAACAAATCCAATTGCATTCCTGTGACAACAATCTCTATTTGTACCTGGGCTACGTGATTAGACCAAGGGTGGGAAGGGAAAGCTCCAGAGAACAGAAGTGAGTGCTTTGAAAGTTTTGACTCGATCCTTTTGAAAGGAAAGAAGCATGACAAGGTCAAGAACTACAATACTTACATAGGAAGGATGTGTTGAAAGGAAACAGTCTTAAAAACATACCCCACTGACTCCTTTACCATTTAAAAATAGATTCCAGAGGACATTGTACTTTCATAGCTAAGTGTTTCATTGTACTTTTATGAGATTGTCACATTGCCGCACCCCAAAACGTACAGACAAGTTTTTTCTAAGATGTTCAGAGCTGAGCGATAGCACAGGGGGTAGGGCGTTTGCCTTGCACGCGGTTGACCCTGCCGGTCGAGTTCGATTCCTCCGTCCCTCTCAGAGAGCCCTGCAAGCTACTGAGTGTATCTCTCCCGCACAGCAAAGCCTGGCAAGCTCCCCATGATGTATTTGATATGCCAAACACAGTAACAACAAATCTCACCATGGAGATGTTACTGGGCCCACTCAAGCAAATCGATAAACAATGGGAGGACAGTGCTATAGTGCTAGATGTCACCTTGGTATACAGAACTAACGCCAATTCAGTTCTTGTGGAAAACTAGCATTATGGGGCTGGAGCGATAGCACAGAGCGTAGGACGTTTGCCTTGTACACAGCCGACCCAGATTCGATTCCCAGCATTCCATATGGTCCCCTGAGCACCGCCAAGAGTAATTCCTGAGTGCAGAGCCAGGAGGAACCCCTGTGCATCGCCAGGTGTGACCCAAAAAGAAAAAAATGTATGCCTGTCATCAGATTTACAATATAGGATATCATATATAAAGCAGCTTTTCATCAGATCATTTTATCCTAAGGAAAAGCCAAACAGCTCAAGGCAAGGTCCTGCCATTTATCTTCATCTTCTGCTTGTCCTTTGATGCCCTGTTCTCTTCAGTCCTTGGACCCTATTCCATTCCTTATCACAAGATATCAATCCCTGTATTTACTTTGAATTTACAGCCCTGGAACTTCTTCATGTGCATGGAATTACATCTGGCATTTCCCCCTATTAATTTCATGTAAATTTGTTTTCTCATTGAGCCTGAACACAGTAGCAACAAGTCTCACAAAGGAGATGTTACTGGGCTCTCTCGAGCAAATAGATGAACAACGGGAGGACAGTGACAGTGACAGTGACATTGAGGCTGAAAAGAACCAGATGGATGGAGAAATGTATCCCCGTGCTGCAATGTTTCGGAGTTTGGAGGAAAAATTACTCTACAAAAAGTTATCGCAGGACCACAGTTTCTGTCTCTCCTTGGCTAGCAACTTCTGGGCTCAGGTTCAGGTCTTATAGTTCAATGCTGAAACATGAGTTATTTTGAAGGATGATACCCCCCCTAGATGTACTCTGATCCATACCTTCATGCCATTTCCCTCCAGGATAATTGCATGCTAGGTAGAAACATTATCCTCTTCTCTCTTGCTGTGAACACAGGGAAGTTAACTCAGGATAACCTTTATCAAGCACAAGGTCTGAATCCAAATCTTTCAGTGTCCTACAGAACAAATCTGTCACATCTCTCTTTCCCCAAACTGACATTATTTCCCTAATTTCAGTGTGGCTATTTTAATGAGCTGTTGTGGGGTACCCTACCAGTGATGTAACTTCCTGGGCCTCCAGGGACACATCTAGGAATCATCAGGGAGCCATGTGGCCCTGAGGATTAACTCAGCACCTCATCCATGCAAGCATGTGCCTACCAGTGGAGTCACATCCTTTTCCCCACAAATTTGATGCTTTTATGAATAACGTACCTCCCTGTTGTTTCCCCTTTCAGTACAGACAGAACACTGTAGGACTGAGGGGTCTTTTCAGGTAGGGCTCTAATTGGCACTGCTTTACTTCTCCATCTGCTTTCTTTTCCAAGGAGGTATCAAATTCACCAACTGGGATGCCATTCTGGGTAACTGAGACATATAAATGAAATATATTTTAGAAGTTCTCTAAGATTTTACTTAGAGAGATTGTCATGCAAAAGGCAATATGTAAGTAAAATCCTCACAGCATTTTTGTGAGAGGCTCTAGGTATCATGACAGAGCATTGGACTTTGGGGATCAGTTTACATGAAACTGAATCTTAGCTCTGTCTATAAGTGTTTATATAGCTTTGACAACATACTTTCTTACCACTTTGTATTTGTTTACATTTTTGTTGTGACTTAGTGATTTTCTTGGAAAAAATGCAATGGTTAAATAAACTAATACTTGACTTGAACATAGAACAGTAATGTATTAAGAACAATGTAAGGGCTTCCCATCATAGTAGTAATTTGGGTGTTGTCTGAATTTAATATAACATTTATGAAATAAAAGTACAATTTTAAAATTTTATGTAATATTTAATTTACATCATAAATAATAAATCATTTAACCTTACATTGCTAACACTTTAATTTTCTAAATAATATTTGAAAATGCATTTACAGAATCTCTGAAAACAACTGATTGGTATGCTAGTTCTGTTTTCTTGATATTTCTTTGAACAATTAATCATTCTCCACAAATTTCAGTGCAACAAGTGTTAACTAGTGACCAATGGGTGAAGTTAATTAATCAAGCCGAGTGTAAAATATTGAAATATTTTTCGAGGCATTAACACAATGATCCACTAGATGTCAATGTTTCCATAAGAATGAATAAAGGGATTCTGTTGTTATCCTTGAAGCAAAGGATTAATTGATTGCTTTAAAAAAAGTTAGATGAAATAAAATGTTCTCCTTGCTCTTCAAACGAAGATAAGCTAATAACTTTGGACACAATTTCACTCCTCTGCATTCACCAAATGTCCAATTACATATCCTTTCTGCTTGGACCTTCAAAACAATATAAAATTGAATGAAGGCAATGAAAGAAGTCACAGGAGGATTTCTGCAGAGCACTTTCCACTTCAGAAACAAAGCAATTCAATATATGTCTCCATGATTTCTAAAGGCAGTGACTTACTAAGTTATGTTCTTCCTGTATCTCACCCTATGTTCCTTTCTTTGAGTTTTGTTAGAGACGTTTGGAAAAAAATTATCTGTGAAAATAACGTATCAGCCATATTTCTTCAGGTTGGTTTGTTTAATTGGGATAAAAATGATTGCATTTGAATCATAAACCTGCACCAGCAGTCCCATGTTTTCAGATATTCTGTTTTCATCATTTGTCTGAGCACACATTTTAGATGATTTGCCTCCACCATCAGACACAGATCATCAGCACAGCCACAAAGAACTCTCTGCAGAGCTAAGAAAACAATGGATGGAATGTAGGAAAAATCATGTAAACAGAGGCGTCTAAATGAATGAAGATCGTGCTGAGAACATGAATTCAAAGAAAATAGCAGCAGAAAGGCACCCAAGTCTCCCTGCCCTGGTGGTTCTACTTAGAACATATCCCTTCCCCCATGAACAGAGATCAAACCGAGTGGGTCTTTATAGCACTTCATAGCAGGTGCAGAGAAACTTTCCCAATGCCATAGATCACCTGGGAATTTAGTCTACTATGTCCCCTAATAATCAAAGGTAGAACTTTATCAAATCTATGTTTGAGTGAAAACAGAAAGATTGATTAGGGTGGGAATGCTCTTCTCATCCAAGCAGTAGGGAAGTATGTTTCAGGGATTCAGCCATCTCAGGTTATTTTCGGGGCTGACAACCATAGAAAGCATATGGCCTCAGAGGCTGTGCTGGGCACTGATTTTGAAATGTAACACAAGGTTAACAGCGGCATATGCTGCCATCAGCGAGGTACCAGAGTTCCAGGAACTATGCTAATTTATCCCAGTTAGACACTGTCCTAAAATAATGTTTTCTCTGTGCATTTTCTAAAATTTAATCTGCTCAAGGCTTAAAATGGCTCAGAGAAAGGGGGGCTTTTTATTTCGCCTGGCAGCCCACTGGAGTCTTTCACGTGATAATAACCCTCGTATTCTGTCTTTTGCAACTTCTGCAAAATGCATATGCTGAAGTTAACCATAGTTATTTGTGGATGACCATTATTTTTATTTTGCAACATTTTAGCATATCATTTTAAACATTTATAAAAATGAAATTTATAATTTTAAAACCAATAGACACCAATTACTTAGATACTTTAAGTATTATGCTTGAAAATGTGCAGGTAATTGTTACTGAGACTTATGGCTGGCATAATTGGCAAAACTGTTTGGATCTCACTTTTCCCCATACTGCTTGTCATTGTTGTCTTAAATGACCCTACGAGAGATGCACAAAATAATTGCATTTGGAATGAAAAAGAAATGTTGGTAACACATTGCTTTGATGAATGTCTTAGCATATACTACACTATTTGCCTCTTTCTAGGGTTGTGGGAAGGTTGACAAACAGGAAAATGTGTAGGGTTCTTCTTAGGGAAGATGAACTGGACAAATTATCCTGTATGCGAAGCCCGAGGGCACCCTTGGAAAACCAGAAATGAGATAAGCAGAAGTAGCCAAGCACCAAGAGAGCCTTGAAGAGTTAATAATAGAACTTGAAGACTCAGCATTTTTATCTCCTTTCAGTTTCACCTTCTTGCCACTCCAAGAATAGGACAATGGTTACTGAACATTATGTAATTGGGCTTATCGGAGAACTGCCATTTTCCAGTGGAAAAGTAGGATAAAAAGGAAGAGGGAGTTCTTGGTATAATGTACTTTGAATTTAGGATGCTATTTGACCCCTAGAGAGCTATGTTGAGAAGAGTAGGAAAGATACGTGTCCTTGTTCCACTAGGGTATATGCCCTACACAAGTCCAAGGTGATCACGATTTTAGAAGTAGAAGCTGGATTTTCAAAAATCACTTTGTGTCTTATGTTAATTTTTCTAAACTTCAATTTTCTCCTTGGTGAAAAAGAAAACTATAATCTGCCCAAACAAGTCACATATGGCTTTAACTTTAAGATGACACTAAGTGTAAATGGATTTTTTTGAACTCTGAGCTACTTTATACTCTTCTTGGAGTGAATTTATTTATAGAAATAATGTAATTGTTTCCTTTTAAATTCCTTGGGTCATGAAAACTGATGCAATTTCAGGTAAAAATACGTCTGGTATGAACTAGGAAAGAAATCATGGAAATATACAAAACATTATTTTATTTTCACGGTCACGGTCATGATCCTCCCGTTGTTCATCAATTTGCTCTAGCGGGCCCAGTAACGTTTCCATCATGAGACTTGTTACTGTGTTTGGCATAACGAGTACGTCATAGGTAGCTTGCCAGACTCTGCCGTGCGGGTGAGATACTCTTGGTAGCTTGCCGGGCTCTCCGAGAGGGGCGGAGGAATCGAACTCGGGTCGGCCATGTTGGCCGCTTGTAAGGCAAACGCCCTACCACTGTGCTATCGCTCCAGCCCTATTTTATTTATTTTTATTTTTACCTTTTTTTTTGCTTTTAGGGTCACACCTGGTGATTCACAGGGGTTACTCCTGGCTCTGCACTCAGGAGTTACTCGTGGCGGTGCTCAGGGGACCATATGGGATGCTGGGAATTGAAGCCGGGTCGGCCCCGTGCAAGGCAAACGCCCTACCCACTGTGCTATCTCTCCAGCCCCAACAGAACATTATTTTAAATTTACTTCCCCCTAACAATGTAAATAAAAAGAAATACTAAGGAATTGTATTGGAGTCTTTATCATTGCAAAACTTTTCAGTATCATATTAATAGATGGGCAAAAACATCTCAAAAATATTAATAGATTTGGGAGAAAGGCATAAAATTTTCAGAGATGTGACAATATACTTCTGGTGTTTTCTTCAGAGATATAAGAGATAAGGTAATTTCTTTAAAAACTGTATCCTAGAGACTGGAGAACTGGTACATTGAGTAGGGCACTTGTCTTGTTCCATCCAACCTGGACTCAATCCCTGTACTCTATATTGTCTCCTGAGTCCCACCAGAAGAGATTCCTGAGTACAGAGCCAGAAGTCCTGAGCACTTTCAGTTGTGACCCCAAAACAACCCAGCCCAATTTTTTTAAGTATATTTTAAGTTCTTATTTTAGCTTGTGCCCCATTCAAAAAATATCTGTGAGCACTCACTTTGGTGATTTTCCTGATGTGACTGAATCATGCAACGTGTTTTTATTAAAATCTTATAATGTTTCCAGACAGCTAGTTAGAGTGCAAACGGCCTAGAGGCAGTGTTCAGAGTGATACGGTGTGGCTGGACCTCCAGCCTACCAGTTGTTAGGTTCCATAATCATTCCAACAATCTTCTTCTAAATTTGAATACTCATATTTCTGCATACTCTCAGTCTTAATTTTATGTCTGAATAATGAATTTGTGTGAAACTCGTTTGCTTCTTGTTGTTTGCCATCCCTTCCTGGTACTGTCTTCGTCATTGACCTTGAGGCTGTCAAGGCACAGGGTTCTTGCTCTGATGTGTAGCCTTCCAGAGGCAGGAAAAAGGAGATTGCATTCTGAATGCAGCCATTCTTCTTACTACATGAACAGATTGAATTTAAGTAATTAATTATTTTGTTCATTTTTTTACCACAGTTTTATTCCTGCCTCTGCACTCAGGAGTCACTCTTGGTGGGGCTTGTGGGGTCATACATGGTTCCAGGGGTCAATTCCAAGTGTGCTGTAACAAGGCAAGTGCCCTTCCTACTGTACTGTACTCCAGTCCTAGACACACACTTTTTAGAATAGCTTTTTCTTTATCTGATTGGATCCTTATTCTCTCATGTTGACCCCCCAAAGGGGGTAAAAAAAAGATCTATCCCCAAACACTATCAAATGCATATTGTAAACTGAGTTTTGTGTCAGAGGCTTGGACTTCCTATCAAACAGGGTAAGAGTTCTATGTTGGAGGAACAGTCATAATCAAGATTTCAAAGAGACAGAGATACTGAGAAGAAAATTTCCACTATAGACAGAAGGTCAAATAAAGCATATCCTTGCCTGAGCCTTCAGATGCAAATGGATCAAGGCCTCACATGTTGCTTTTATCCTGAGGCTCTCCTTTAGAACATGGCATTTATAAAAAGTGTCCATTTTCCCCATGCTTGATTTTCTCATGTTAAGACTCATTGTAAACAACAGGACACCTGAAATTATTGTTTACATTGTGCTCTATGTCTCCTTATCCTAAAACCTGACTTTCCCAAACACTCTTTGAAGTGGTCGGACACTGAAGGAATATGTTTGCTCAGCACATTCAGCACATAAGGGAGCACTAAGAGAAAGAACGCTATCATCAAAGAATACACATGGTGATTAAAAGACTTTTGAAAGTGGCAAGTTGACAAAAGGGAAGATTAAATGAGACCTTGGGAAAGCACTGCAGGTGTAAATTTCTAAATACCAGCATCTAGGTATGCTTCAGTGAAGCAGAGGGCAGAAGTGAAGGAAGGTGGTTATCAGTGACCTATCTTAGGTATGAGAATGCGTTCCGAGTAATATGAGTTATGAATTCATCCTTACCTTTTCCCATTCATCAACTTTCCTTCAATTTTCCAAATTCATCCACGAGTGCTACTAAAAATATTTCTTGGATAAAGCTTATTTCCAAAGACAAAACGCTGAGGGACTGAGACATATAGAGAAACTAAGGCACGTTGCCTCAACAAGAGGAACTGTAATTGTTCCTCTGAAAGACTCTGAACCTCATTATTTATTAAGAGAATGAAATGATATTCTCAGTGTTCCTTAAGTTATCTAAATGAATAGTGAACGTGATGACAAAGGGGTTCTTTAATTATAAATATTTAAATTGGCTTATTGGTCAAAATGCTCTTGACTCTTTATTGACGGGATCAGCACACTGAACGTACCGTTTATAACACATCAGGCCTAACTAGAGTGTAGATGATGAATAGATCGATATATAGGTAGATAGACTGATTTGCAGATGTGCTAGATGACAAAGAATGAAAACTCAAATGGAGAGGAAAGAGAAGAGGGAGAGGGGAGGAGAAGAGGGAGGAGGGGAGGAGAGAAGAAGAGTGACGTGACGGAGGGGCGTGGGGAGGACAGAAGGAAAGAAAAAAAACCCTTAATGGCAGATCAAGGAGGAGAAGATAAGGAATTTGTAGGACACAAATAAGACATGTATATACAAAGGGAAGGCCAGGGGATAGGATGACTATCTTCATCTAAGAAGAAACCATTTGTGAATAAGTATATTTATATGTGTAAAAATAAATTAATTCAATTATTCTCTAACATAGAACAATATCAGTCACTGCACAAATATTTCTTCATGAAAATGATGCGTACTAACTTATTTAATGGATTCTACTTTTTTCTATTTTGACTTGCATCTATTTTCCCCTTAGAATACACTCTTTATAAAAATTATTTCTGGCTTGCTCTCCAAGCCTGTGTTCTC
>JAOXYA010000032.1:42669737-42680741 GCA_028565675.1 Sorex palustris | reverse complement strand
AATCGAACTCGGGTCGGCCATGTTGGCTGCGTGCAAGGCAAACGCCCTACCGCTGTGCTATCGCAGCCGGCCTATGTAACCCTATTACGTATTATTATTTTCCATTGTTACAAATACAGGATTGAGATCTGAAGAGATTCAAGTTAAAGGCCTTGGTTATATTCATACCAGTACAGCTAGTTCATCAGTTTAAACCTAAAACCCTAAAAGGTTGTGTTGAGAATGTTTTTCTGAGGCAAGAATATCAACAGAGAAATCCACAGATTTGCTTATAGATGGTATTAATTAAAATCTGATGAGTTCCACTTCTAGTTACAACTTTCAAAATCTGAATGAATTGTATAAGTATAATAGGGATACATTACATCTATCACAGGTTTTGGTATAAATTTAGAGATATAAATAATCATATGTTTGGAGAGTTATTAAGAACAACTTATAATGGTTCTTCAATAAATATTTGGGTGCCATATTTTTCTGAAGAAAACTCGTGTTTCTTGTTTTTTAAGTCTCATCTTATAAAATACAGTATTTTCTCTTGCCCCTACATTTTGAGTTGGAATTAAGTTTTTGTGAGTCATAAGGATGATGGAAGAGAATTTGATCTATAAGATGATGTCATAATACTTGTCGTCTTCACAGAAAATCCGTAATAGCATTGGATTTTTCCTTTTGTCTATGAGACATAATGCTTGTAAAAAGCATTTTTTTCTATGTTGGGTAGTATTTAATGATGTTGTCTGCTACTTATATTCCAGCATAAATTGAAACATTAGTGAGATGGTTTTATAGAGGTCAGGATGAGAATGTTTGGTTCATGAAAACATAGGTATTAATATGGACAAAATATAGGTGGTTGTGGGTAGAATGAATAAAACCACTTATAGTTATGCCTAGTATTGACGTAGTGTCTGTTCTCGGATGCAATGAAAGGAATCAAACACGTATTAGGTGTGTGTACTGGGGGCAATAGTAGCCTGCATTTAAGTTCTGTGATAACAGATGGTTGCATGGGAAGAACATGGGTGATGTTACTTAAACGTAAATACTTTAAAGTTATTCCTCTCTCTGAATCTGACATAACTGAAAGATTAGTTCTCTTCTGTCAAGCTTCCAGAACAGGCTTAGGGAATACCCAGGAGGAATGACTTCATAGTGTTAGTCATCCCATATCCCATCAAGTCCATTAAGTGACCCAGTGGTTTAGGAGTTCTGATAGTGACTGATTTTAAGCCTAACAAATGTGAAATATTGTTCAGAAAAGAAACAGAACTCATCACCGCACAAATCATCATTAGTCATCAGTCTTGCCTGAATATGGAATTAATTTCAGTAAAAGATATTCATGGCTGAATAAGGAAGTGAGAGATACTTAAACTGAGAGGACACGGCTTCCTATGCCAGTCTTGCCATTTCCAATCAGTTTGAAATCTTTTATATTGAACCCCTTGAACCTTCATTTATAAAAAAAATTACATCTGCTTATTGAGAAGACTAAATTTGATGAACTGGTGGATGTTCATAGTACACTCCATGGTGTATGAGGCACGCCCTCTAGCCTTTTCAGCTAAATATCACTTGAAATTTTTCTGACCTATTGCAGAAAAATCTTTTAGAACAGCATATGAGACATTTTTATGATGTCTTCATGATTGGGCAAGAGTTTTTGACGTAATTGAGGTCAGAAAGCTTGACCTCTCTATGCCTTCACATTGGTGCAACAATCTTGTTTGCTATCAATGGGAAGTTCTTCTGACTTTTGTGGTCAGTAGGAGATGCTATATTATGTATTATAATTATGCTATATTATACTACGCAATAAAAATCCAGATGTAGGAGCTAGGATACTGGGTTTGCAAATAATTAAAAGCCCTTTAAGCACTCCAGTTTCTTATTTACAAAATAATGGTAGGGAGAAATAACAAATAATGGTCTCTGAATTAGGTTTTTCTTTTTAACCACTCTGATTCTGTTTTTTTTTTCCAAAAAAATCTTGATTGTATTTGACAGTCCTAACTATTTTTTTTACACTTATTTACATTTTATATAAATTTAGACAATTTATTTCTTTTTCTTGTTTGCTATTTTAGATCTGGACTTCTGTTAGAGAAAGATAAATGTAAAAGTGTGAAATAGAATGCTTCAGCTATTAATTCTAAGCCAATCTTGTTTCATAAATGTTGTATTTTTCTAAAACTATGTGGAAATCTTCTTGATATGCTTTAAATTTTTCTCTGCATGAAAGTATTTATTTCAGTTATGGATTTATGTAAAACAAAAGAAAAATGGCCTCCTAAATATGTCCTCGCCAATGAAGGTTACTGCAGTTTTAGCAATAAGGTGTACCATACCAGTTAACTTGGTATTTTCTTTTGTTCATGATATTCAAGCTTTTTTACTCTAGAGGTCAGTATAATGCTAAAAATGGGGGAGAAATTTATGATAAGACCTTTAAAAACAAGGTCCTTAAATCTGAATCTCACATAAAACTGAAAATAAGAACTCTCTAACCACAAAAAGGCACTTGTGAAATGACGGTAACACAAAACAGAATGTCCAGGGGGAATTAAACAATGATCGAGGTTGGTGACTGAATTTCATGCACAAAAAAACTTGCCCAAAGTTATATAATCTCAAGAACAAGTTATGATGAACAGAAGGTAGAGAATAATGCGGGGGGGGGGGAGACAAAACAAAAGAAAGTCAGGTAGAAGCATCAAAGGGAGTGGGAATAAATATGTAAGACTGAGAACGTTTTTCTGCCTATTTTAGACTAGTTGTACTCTAAGACGTGCTCAAATGACGGTGGCAAGACAATGACAGTGACAAGGGGAAGGGGCACCATGCTCCGTCTATGTTACTCTACACACCCACAAAAATCACTGGTCTTCTCAAGCTCCTATTCAGCTCCCACCTCTTACTCTCAAACGATGGCCCTGCCTCCTTTTCCATTCTCTCACATAGATCCTCAGAGGCTGGTTTACTTCTGTACTTGAATTCACGAGCTCTCTTCCCTATCAGGAAGGATACCCTACTTTCAGTGCAAATACAAGCTCTCAGTATTCCATCTCCTCCCTACTTACTTGACCAGGGTCTGCCCAACTGATATTTAGTTTTCCATATATATATAGCGATAGCACAGCGGTAGGGCGTTTGCCTTGCGTGCTGCAGGCCCGGCCCAGTTGGGTTCCATTCCTCCGCCCCTCTCGGAGAGCCCCACAAGCTACCGAGACTATCTCGCCTGCTAGGAAAAATTGGCAAGCTCCCCATTACATATTCAATATGCCAAACACAGTAACAACAAGTCTCAAAATGGAGACGTTACTGGGCCCGCTTGAGCAAATTGATGAACAACGGGAGGACAGTGCTACAGACAGTGCTACATGCTCCAATGACTTAAGTCTTTCAAGTTGTTCTTCCTTTTAGAGACTGGAAAATTAAACTAAAAATAATTAGGGTTCAGCAAATCCCCAAAGCAACTTTGGGCTGAAGTGGTGGTCCCTAGTGAGCTGAGGAGATCTGCAAGGCTGTTTTCTGATTTGGTTCCACCATATGAAATTGCCATTTTTATAAGCGATAAGAGCAGTAAGCTTTGGCAGTGTTGCAAAGCTTGGAATGGTTTTTTCCTAACTCTGCATCTCTTGTAACTGAGCCTCCCTCCACCTTTCCTTTCTTTTTTTTTTTTAAATTGAAATAGTTCTTTAACCTTAGCTGTGTTTCCTCCGGGAAGCTTCCTCAGTAAACTCTCTTTTCTTTAGCCAATAGCACACACCATGTGGAGCACTAGGTATACCCAGATCTCTAGCCTCACCAGGCCTGGTGGAGGGCGAGCAACTCAGAGTAGAGATACCAGGCCCTGGTTGCAACTCGGTGCGAGAGTGCGTGCCCCACACATGCAAGGCCCTGGGTTGGATCCCCAGCACTGCAGTATAAAAATTAATAAATTAATGAAATACTAAAACCCCTCAGGATCACCTGGGAAAATGTGAACATTTCTGGTGAGTGCCCACTCATGGACGCAGGAAGGCTGGGATGCAACTGTTGTTTCTCCTTGGGGTTCAGTGGGACAAAATGAAGGGGGAGGCCAGGTTATCTGAGCAATAGTGATATCCTGATAAGTCTGGCCACCTGAACCTGCCCCAAGGCAAAGAGAAGCTATCCTTGAGATATGCCAGCGATGGATTCACAATGAGATTTGTTATTACTGTCATAAGCTGATCTCTTTATTGGTCCTAATTTGGAGACAGGAATCATGATTAAGTGGGGGAGGGGAGCAGGGACTCAGAAACGGCAACTACACAGGCTCTCAGGGATGTAGGACCTGCCGTTTGTCCAGCGCTCCCCAGTTAGGGATTCATTCAACAGTTTGGCCCCACAATAGTCTGAGCGGGGCCGGTTTTCAGCCACCATATGAGTAAACTCATCTGCATTCAACTTGGTAAAGACCCATTTCTGGGGCAAGTGGGTCTCCCGGCAGATCAGGAACTTGAGTTTGGCCAGATGCAGCTCAGCCCCTTGTCCTTGTTCTTTGGGTTCAGCTGGACATGATGTTCTGGCAGTGCAAACCCTACCCCGGTGTTCTGGGGCTTCCCAAGGGCACGTACATATTTGTTTGGATCTGAGATTGGGGAATGGGGAACCCATGAGGACAGGTATGAAAGTCCCCTCAAAGGCTTGCCTCGAGATTCCCACAGGAAAATGGTGCAGGTGACAGTCCTGCCCCGGGAAAAGATGATCTCCACCTTTTTTCAATGTATTAGAAATCCACTGCCCTTTATCTTTGTTTTTGAGTCAGACTCAAAGGTGCTCAGGGCTTACTCCTGGCTCGGCGAACATTCCTAGTGGAACCCAGGGAACCATATGTAGTGACAGGGATTGTAGCAGGGTCACCACAGGCAAGGCAAGTACCCTATTTACTCTACTATCTCTCCGACACCCTTTATCCACATTTAAACAAATCACTCTCTCTCTCAACCCTGTGCTTTATGTCTCTGGCTTCATCAACACTGTTAAGAAAGTCAGGTTACCCTCAAGGTTTTGGAGAGAGCCCAGGTTTCTTGCCCCCTGGAGGGATGGGGAGGTCATTCACTCCGTGCTCTCCCCACAGATGACAACGTTTGGAGCCTTCCTCCACAAAGGGGCTTTCTGCCGGAACTACTTCAATTTGCTGGACATGCTGGTTGTTGGGGTGTCTCTCGTCTCCTTTGGGATCCAGTGAGTATTCTGCTGTGTGTCTGTGTTGGTGATTGTTGGTCAGGATGATTGACATGAGGAATTCAGACATGGACCAGGCATGATCACGTTTCGTTTCCGGGAAAGTTGTGTTTGCCTCTGTGCCAGATAGCTTGGGCAGCTCCTACTTGGTTTCCCATTTTCATTTCCTGCCTGTGGCTCCCTTGGGTGTCTCTTCTCACTCTCTGTGACATCCGTTTCTAAGACAGGGTAAAAACTGTCTCCATGAGTAGGAGGGAAGCCAGGTTCCAGCCCGAGTCCTCCAAGGCCTCTCAGGAGCTTCATTCCCCTCAATGGAAGGGGTCAGGGGTGGGGGTGGAACAATAGTACAGTGGGGAGGGCACTAGTCTCGCATGCAGACAACCTGGGCTCCATTTCCAGCATCCAATATGATCCCCTGAGCACCACCCAGAGTAACTCCCAAGTGCAGAGACAGGAGTAACTCCTGAGCATTGCCAGATGTGCCCCCACCCCAAAAAAAGAATGAGGATACAGTGTACAGTGGCGCTGCTGGGCCCTTTCACCTTGGCTGTTGAAGGTGTCTCTAGATCCTAGGGTCTGCCTGCTGCCTCTTCTGGGCCTCTCTAACTCTCAGCAATCTGCCAGCAAAGGCCCTGGGTTCCTGTCTATCTCTCGCAGTTATGACGTCCCTCTAGGGACTAGTCCAGCTGCTGTAGCCAGGAGTCTGTGCAGAGACGCTCCTGAGCGTGTCGGAGCCTCTCCGCCTGCAGGAGGCGCTGACCACCCATAACCCCCTTAGAGAGCACAGGCAATCAGAGGTAAGCAGGGAGGCTGTCTCTCTCAGAGGGCTCAGGACCCTGGCCTTCTCTGTCAGTCCTCGCCACCCCCACTGCCGCGTGGGTGGCAGAAGCAGCCCTGCAGGCATCCCCTGAACACACACACACACACACACACACACACACACACACACACACACACCCGTGTGTTTCTAATGTCCATTCACCACTGGCAGCAGCACCTCCCTCTTCAAGGGTTCAGTGCCTCCCACCCCTATATGTGTTCCCCAAGCTGCATTCTCATCCGCGCCCTCCTGTGTGCTGTTGTTTGTCCAGCCAACCACCTGCCACCCCCTGCCCCACCCCCATGTAGCACTCAGCTTCACAGGGAGCCTTCCCAATGTTCCCAAGGTGCTTCCCAAGCTCTGTTGCTGTTGCACCCACCAAGCTGGTTTTCAATTGCCTCCCTTTTTTATCATTTGTGTGTATGTATGTGTGTATGTGTGTGTTTTGGTTTGGGGGCCACACCCAGAGGTGTTCGGGGTGTACTCCTGACTCTGTGCCCAGGAATAAGTCCTGGCCATGCTCAGGAGACCATATGGGGTCCCAGGGATTGAACCTAGGACAGCCACTGACAAACACAAACACCCTACTCATTGTTGCTCCAGGTCCCTCTCTTTCTCAAACGAAGGACTCCTGGTTGGTAGATACACTAACGTATCACAGTGGCTCTCCTAACCTAACAGCCAAAACTGGAGCCTCAAAGCCAAGTGTTGCCTAGAGTTTACCTCTGGCCAAAAAGACAAAGGCAATTCCAGTACGGTGGTTCCTGCCTAGGTTGGTGCAGTCAAGGCCCCAACAGGCCAGTGGGTCTGGCTTTGGAGTTACTGTGTCACTGGGAGGAATAACCCATGGCCCTGCTAAGGTCCCCCAGAGATAGCTCAGCTCCACGTGTTATTAGAGAAAAAGTCAGAAAGAGACCCTCTAAAGATTGAGTCCCACTGTCATACTTGCTTTCATCCCCCACCCCTTTTTCCTCAGATCCAGTGCCATTTCCGTGGTGAAGATTCTGAGGGTCCTCCGGGTCTTGCGACCGCTCCGGGCAATCAACAGAGCCAAAGGACTGAAGGTTTGGACGCTGCATCTGCGGGCTGGGCAGCTGGCTTCCAGGCAGCCTTGCCATAAAGCTGGCTCTGCTGGGCCACAGCTGGGTTACAGCCTGGAAGATTGGGCAGTGGGTTATGGCTTTGCAAAAGACACTGCTGTTGGTGCTTTGCTCAGGGAAGGCTTTTAAAAATAAGTTTGCTTTTGAGTTTTGTTCATTGAAGATACTCACTTGGTTGCTGTTCATTAATTACTTTTTGGGTTGGGGTGGGCTACACCTGGCCGTGCTCTGGGGTTACTCCTAATTCTGCTGGGGGTCACTCGGATTGAATGGGGGTCAGCCACATGCATGGAACGTACCTGAATCCATACATTTCTCTGACTCAGATTACTTTCTTTTTTTTTTTTATCGCATTTTTAAGTCGATTTGTTTTGCTTTTAAAATCTCTTCTCATGCAGATGATCCAAATGACCATGGTGCGGTGGGTGGTTGTATTTTCTTAAGTTGTTTTACAGGAGGGCCCGTAAGCCTCTTGCCCAGACCATGCTGCGTCCCTACTTTTCCACTGACTAAACTTTCAGAGGAAATGGTGAAGGGGTCTATTTGTGGAGTGCTACTCCCAGGCCATGAGGCACTGGCCAATCACTATCTGAGAGACTGAGGCAGCACAGGATCAAGCAGATCACATAAAAATATTCCAAATTCTTGACTTGTATTAGCTCCCTCTCAACCCCAGACTGTGACCATTCACCTCCCTCGCCCTTCTCCCCAGCATGTCGTCCAGTGCGTCTTTGTGGCCATCCGGACAATCGGCAACATCATGATCGTCACCACCCTCCTCCAGTTCATGTTTGCCTGCATCGGGGTCCAGCTGTTCAAGGTACATGGACAACCCTCATGCTCAGAGTCCCAAAGCCTGGCTGGTTCCGAGGGGCAGCGCAGCATGGTGGGGGGGCGGGGGGCAAGGGAAGAATCTTACCTCTGACTATCTGTTCCACATCAGGGAAAGTTCTATCGCTGCACGGACGAAGCCAAAAGTAACCCTGAGGAATGCAGGTGAGCCTCCTGGATGCGTGAGTTGGCCTCAGGGTCAAGAAGGAAAGCCCCAGGGTTTGCGCATGCCGTCATTTCAGGGGGCTCACCATGGGCCCGAGAGGGCGTGTGTGCTCAGCCTCTGGCTGGACTGAGGAAGGGGGTTTTGTTGTCATGGAAGTGACATGAAGTACTAGTGCAAGCTGTGGAGTTCAGTGGCATTTTTATACAATTGCACACCTACAAGTGCCTCCTCTGTCTGGCCCCAAAGGTCTTTATTACCTCCCAGACAGTGGGTGAGGCTTTGGATTTTTTTGATGTTTAATCTGTAAGCTGGAGGTGGGGGAAAGCCCTATAACCTAAAAGTATCTATTACGGAATCCCTTCCTGCAAAGTTCTGTCGAAATCCATATGGGTGGTTTCTCCTTTAATCAGACCCGGAAGTTCAGCGCTGTGTTCAGGGGTCGCTCACCCTCTTCCAGCCCCTGCTACTCTCTGCCCCATCGCTCACCCGCATTTGGGCCCTATTTCTATCCATGACTAATAGCCAGGAGATTGCAGGGCACCCCCCTCGCCCCCCCGCCCCACGGCTCCTGCTCTCCAACGGCACTTGCCGAAACAGTTGCTAACTCGGTTCTGCAAGTGAGGGGTGTCAGGGGCACCCGCTGTAGTCTGGCTGTGGCTGTTGAAGTCCAAGGGCACCCACCATAGTCTGGTTGTGGCTGTGTACCCACCAACAGGGGCATCTTTGCCCAGCCTGCAGGATGCAGGGAATGACACAGAGGCCAGCACAGTTCGTCTTCCCCAGAGGCTCAAACATGCAGTGCCTTGCAGAGATGAAGTTCTATAAGAAATCCTGGAGGCCAGAATTTGTAGAATTCTTGGAAACCAAAATTTGGAATATTGCTAATAAACAAAGAGCAATTTGATTAAAAGACAGACACAAACTAGAGGGTTTCTCCTGGGCACACCATATTTCACCACATTGTCACATTCTGTGAAACTTTTTAAAAAGATTATAAACCACATTTTAAAGCAGTGTGTGACAAAGAAGTTGTGATGATGATGCTGTGAAATACAGTATTTCCCAGAGCATTGGAATTCTCCAAGGCCACAGCTTTGAATGTGTCCATGTGGAACTGAGCTAACTTAAACGACAGCTGCCTCCAGCTTATAGTTTTAAGTTGTTAACAGACATATATTGGGCACCTGCCTGCTTACTCTGGAGTGTGTTCCCGACCAGTTTAGTGGCTGAGTCTTTGAAGCACACGCAAAATAAATGCAGGGCAGAGCTGGGGGGAGGTGGGATGCTGGACCCAAGAAGAGCTGGCAGGACCTGCTCAGGCTGTGGCCCACGGGCTCTGAGAATGACTGTGGCAAGGGAGTGGACAGGGTATCTGTGCCTGAGCCAAGGAGAGGTAGGACAAGCCTCTCTTGTTTTCCTCTGCAGGGGCCTTTTCATCCTCTACAAGGATGGGGATGTTGATAACCCTGTCGTCCGGGAGAGGATCTGGCAAAACAGCGACTTCAATTTTGACAATGTCCTGTCTGCCATGATGGCACTTTTCACCGTGTCCACATTTGAGGGCTGGCCTGAGTGAGTACAGAGGGGTGCGTGTCTCCCGGGGAGGGTGGGGGACACCTGCCTCTAGGGTGTTCACAACTGCGCCTTTTCTCCTGGTGCAAGTCCATATGCTTTCCACCAGCTGGACTTGTCCCAGCACTTGGTCACTTTGGGCCCCTAAGTAATTGTTCCTTGATCCAAAGGGCCTCTCTCTCTGATTAATCTTTGTGGCCAGTAGATTGGACTCTGTGCCTTGGGGTCAGGGATGGGTCCCAGGCAGGGGCTCCTCTCAGCTGGCTCCCAGAGAATGCATCTGGGTGGCCATGAGGAGTTCTCAGAGGACTGCATGTGCCGGCTCCTATCTGCCTGTCATGGTCCACTCATCCTGAAGCAGGTCCCTGGGTGTCCCAGCACCTATGCCCCCTTTCCCAGCACAGCAGATGCTGTGGCGCCAGGGCTTTTGTTGATGGCTTACTCATCCAAGGTGCTTGTGATGCCAACTCACATGGCGTGCTACCTAAGGGGCCGAGCCATACGCATGCCTTGGTCTCTTTTCCAGTTTAAAATGTTGTACAGTATAGAGTCCTAAGAATGGCAAGGAAGAGTTACTTAATGGCTCACATTTTGATGGGTAAAGTAAGAAAAGTGGAGAGAGGGAAGAAGGTGGAGTATGAGGAGAGTCTCCCATGCTTCCTTACCCTCAGCTCTCTGTGCCACACCACTGCCAGCCTCTACCACCCAGTTTCCAGATGGAGTCTCGAATGTCAGGATCCCAGGACCAGGAGAACTTAAGTGGGGGGACAAGCTGGTTCCCTCTGGATACGTGAGCATCTGTCACTGTCTGGCAGTGCATGTCACCTGGGAGCGATGAGTCAATTCCAACATGGTCTAAGAGTGATAGTTCATAGACACAGACATGAACTACTGACTGGGAACCAACAGATATAGGTCAGCGATTAGTGGTCGATTAACAAGTTTATTCAGGGCAAGCAATGATTTATATAGCAGCAAGCAGAATGCAGTGTTTGCTGGATGAGGACATATGGTACGGGGAGGCAAGGGGGAAGATTAATGGTTGCGTGACAACTTACCGCTTCAGGGATCACAAACTCAGAGTCTTTAAGCTCTCTAAACAGAAACAAAGCTTATTCTCCTTAAAGGTTTCTTTTTTTTCTGTTTTAAACAGTAGCATTATATATATATATATATATATGTATATATACATACACACACACACATATATATATATTTTTTAATGACTCACCGTGAGGTACAGTTACAGACTTACAAACTTTAGTGCTTACGTTTCAGTCATACAATGATTGAGTATCCAT
>JAOXYA010000032.1:42646959-42657284 GCA_028565675.1 Sorex palustris | reverse complement strand
GGGCGGAGGAATCGAACTCCGGTCGGCCATGTTGGCTGCGTGCAAGGCAAACGCCCTACCGCTGTGCTATCGCAAAGGCCACTGTTATATTAGACCAGAAAAAAAAGTAAAACTAGAGATTCGTTCATTAAGTTACTCCTTTCTCCTTGCCAACTCTGCAGAGCTAGCATCGTCGAGGTTTCCTTTCCTACAGCTGTCATGTTGAAGTCCGCGGCCCCCAAAGAGCCCGAGCAGCTGTGGAAGCTCTTCATCAGAGGGCTGAACTTTGAAACGACCGATGAAAGCCTAAGAAGCCACTTTGAGCAATGGGGCACACTCACGGACTGCATGGTAATGAGAGATCCCAACACCAAGCACTCCCGAGGCTTTGGTTTTATGACCCACAACACTGTGGAGGAGGTGATGCAGCCATGAATACAAGGCCACACAATGTGGACAGAAGAGTTGTGGAACCACAGAGAGCTGTCTCGAGAGAAGATTCTCAAAAACCTGGTGCCCACTTAATTGTGAAAAGGATTTTTCTTGGTGGCATTAAAGAAGACATGGAAGAGCATCATCTAAGAGATTGTTTTGAACAGTATTGGAAAACTGAGGTAATTGAAATCATGACTGACAGAGGCAGTGGCCAGAAGAGAGGCTTTGCTTTTGTGACATTTGATGACCGTGATTCTGTGGACAAGATTGTCATTCAGAAGTACCATACTGTCAATGGCCATAACTGTTAAGTAAGGAAAGCCCTGTCTAAGCAAGAGATGGCCAGTGCTTCATTCAGCCAAAGAGGTTGAAGTGGCTCTGGAAACTTTGATGGTGGTTGTGGAGGTGGTTCTTGTGGGAATGACAACTTTGGTCATCTTCAGTGGGCGAGGTGGATTTGTTGGCAGCTGAGGTGGTGGTGGATATGGTGGCATTGGGGATGACTATAATGGATTTGGCAATGATGGAAGCAATTTGGAGGTGGTGGAAGTTACAATGATTTTGGCAACTACAACAATCAGTCTTCAAATTTTAGACCCACGAAGGGAGAAAATTTTGGAGGCCAAAGCTCAGGCCCCTATGGAGGTGGAGGCCAATACTTTACTAAACCATGAAACCAAGGTGGCTATGGTGGTTCCAGCAGTAGCAGCAGCTGTGGCAGTGGCAGAAGGTTTTAATTGCCAGGAAACAAAGCTTAGCAGGAGAGGAGAGTCAGAGAAGTGACAGGGAAGCTACAGGTTACAACAGATTTGCGAACTCAGCCAAGCACAGTGGTGGCAGGGCCTAGATGCTACAAAGAAGACATGTTTTAGTCGATACTCATGTCTATGGGCAAACAGTCAAGGACTGTATTTGTAACATTGTATTACAGGTTATTTTAGTTTTTGTTCTGTGGAAAATGTAAAGCATTCCAAACAAAGGGTTTTAATGTAGACTTTTTTTTTTACACCCATGCTGTTGATTGCTAAATGTAATGGTCTGATTATGACTGAATAAATGTGTCTTTTTTTTAATGAGCTGGAGCCATCTTGGTAAATTTAACCCAACAATGTGAAGTTAGAATTCTTCAGGGTGATGCCAGGTTCCATTTGAAATTTATTTATATCCTGCTTGGGCAGAGAAGCCATTGTCTTCAGAAATCTTGGTGTAGTTGAACTGACAGTTACTGTGTTGTGAACCTGGAGCTCAACATTAAAAGGGTCACCCAAGCAGAGTCAATGAAGTTTATTTGGTTATTAATGATTGTTGGCACATCCTATGCGATATATAAAACTTGAATTATGGTACTAGATAAAATTATGGATGGGAATGAAGCTTGTGTATCATCCATTATCATATGTAATCAATAAATGATTTAATATCCTCTTGAAAAAAAAGTAAAACTAGATCCAAGAAAATAGCACAGGGATTAGGGCCCCGGCGTGCATGCAGCTGCCTGGGTTTGACTTCTGACTCCACGTGTCCCTTGAGCTCCTGGGTGTGACTCAGGAACTGAACACCACCAGGACTCTAGCTGGTCCCTGGCACCACAGGGCCCAAGAGCCACTGCATCTATGAGACCCAGGATCAAATGACTAGCCTGGTTAGTCAAGAATCACCACGATTGAACTCAAGGCCTCGCGGTAATGCTCAATAATATAAAATGCCAGTAATATAAAATAAAATAAAAAGCAAACAACCAGATGCTTTTTGTAACATCTAAGATATGGTAAAAATATGACGCAAATTTTACAATCAATAAGGTAGTGAAAGAAAATTAGAATGATAAAACTAGAATGATAAAACTAGAATGAATGTAGTAATCAAAAGGAAGGAAGAATGATGGTGAAACTTGGCTGGAGAGATTGTATAGTTTACAGAGCATTTGTCTTGCATGCAGAGGCCCTGGGTTTCATTACCAGCACCCCTTAAAGTCTCTGACCCACAGCAGTGATTCCTGAGCTCAGAGTCAGGACTAAGCCTGAGCAGCACCAGCAAGGCCCCAAAACAAAGCAAAAAAACCAATAAAAACTGATAATATAATAAATTGTACCATAATAGGTTTAAACAAAATGTATTACAATTTTATCAAGTGTAGGAAGTGATCTAGATATGTCCAATGAAATGTATAAAATTTTCAGACAAAAAAATGGAAACTTTAGCGTCAAAAAAAGTAATAAAGAAAAAATAATAGATAAGAAGCAAAAAGATACAAATGCCTATACCATGGAAATACTAACTAAAGGAAAACTGAAGTAGCTATAGCAATAGCAAAAAGTGTAAACCATAAACCTTTTATTTTGCTTTTTGGCCCACACCAAGTGGTATCCAGGGATCAGTCTGGATGGTGCTCAGTGGAACATGTGTAAGTCCCGAGAGGAAACTCTGATCTACAGGCAAGTGGTTTACCTGCTGTAATAGTGCTCCAGCCCCTGAAATGTGAACTTTAGATACAAAGTATTACAATAAATAAAAGGGACAATTATAGTTATAATAAATATTAATTCACAATAAAGATATTACATTTCTAGATGTTATTTTTCTATTTTTATTTAAATATTGTTCTATCTCTCTTTCCCCCTCTACTGATCTCCTTATGTCACTTCTGGTCCACTCCCTTCTCTCTCCACCCCAACTCCTCTCATTCTCCCTGCCCCTATCCTCCCCCACCATGACAATTTCATTTTAGTTGTAAAAGTCTAAGGTTTGTTTTCATTAGGCACCAACTATTCCCTGGTTTGTTTCTTTATATACCACATATGAATGAGATCACCTGGTATATGTCCTTCCACCGATTTATTTCACCCAACCTGACCCATTGTAGTTCCAACCAAGTTGCAGCAAGATTTCATATTTTCTTTCAGCTGAGAAGGAGTATGCTGTGTGTGTGTATATGCACACCACAGTTTCTTTGCAGGCTCATTGATCATTGGATATTTGAGTTGTTTCCACATCTTGGCTATCATAAATAGTGCTGCAATGAACATAGGTAAATTAGTTTTGAAAGTAATTTGTGTTTTTTTGATTTTTGTTTGTTTTTTTGATCACATCTGGCATTGCACAGGGGTTACTCCTGGCTCATGTACTCATCCTTTTGTTATATGAAAGGTATTTGCCTTGTACCTGGCCAACCTGGGTTTGATCTGTGGCACCACATGGGATTCCCAGAGCCTACAAGGAGTGACCCCTGAAAGCCTACCAGGAGTGACCCCTGAAAGCAGAGCCAGGAGGGAGTCCTGTGTACAGGCAAGTATGGTCCAGAGCACATCCCCCACCAAAAAAAAAAAAAACAATGGAGGGTCCTTGGCACTTCATTGATGGTGGAGGTGCAGTAAATTTGTACACAAAACAACATTAACAAGTTGAAACTGTGTTACTCCAATAACAATAAACTAGTAGGTACACATAAAATATACATTGTATAAAAATAAAAATCTTCCATGAAGCTACCAAATGAGTCATATGTACTTGTGAATGGTGGTATTTTCTGATTGTTGTTAATCTGTTAGAACTGGAGAGACAAAAAAGGTTTTTGGGTTTTTTTTTTTTACTTTTTGGGTCACACGCAGTGATGCACGGGGGTTGCTCCTGGCTCTGTGCTCGGGAGTTACTCCTGGCGGTGCTCGGGGAACCATGTAGTATACTGTTCTATCACTCCAGCCCTCTGACAAAAAAGTATCGAGTCACTAAAATTGATTGATTTTGGTTTGGGGCCATACCCAGTGTTGACAGCTTATTCCTGGCTCTGCCAGGTGACTCCTGGCAGTGCTTAGGGAACCATAAATGATGCCAGGGACTGACTCAGGTTGGCACCTTAGCTGTGTCACTGAAATTGAGCCCTAAGACCCAAGCATTCATAGCTTAAATATATACTATTTATGCTTCTCATCAGAAAACATGTCTAGCTGACATTGAGAAATATAAGTATATTAAACTACTTTATATGTGAGCTGGAGCAGTAGCACAGCAGTGGGGCATTTGCCTTGCACGCAGCCAACCGGGCTGACTTGAGTTCAATTCCTCCGCCCCTCTCGGAGAGCCTGGCAAACTACCAGGAGTATCTCGCCCACATGGCGTAAGCCTGGCAAGCTCCCCGTGGCATATTCTATATGCCAAACACAGTAACAACAAGTCTCACAATGGAGACGTTACTGGGCCCGCTTGAGCAAATCGATGAAAAACAGGAGGGCAGTGGTACTTGGATGTAGGAGTACTGCTATTTATTTAGCCACTGATCAGCTGACTGAATTGGGCATGAACTCTACCATACTTTTTTTTTCTTCCATTTTTTATAATTTTACTTATTGAATCACTGTGAGAGCTGTTACAAAGCTTTAAGGTTTAAGTCTCGGTCATACAATGAAACACCCGTACTTTCACCACTTCCCATTCTCCACCACCAAAAACCCCAGTATACTGCCATCCCACACCGTCCTGTGGGGCAGATGATTTCCACATTACTCTCTCTCTACTTTGATTACATTCAATATTTCGACGCCTGACCCACCATTATTATTTGGGATTTTACCCCAACACTCGGATCTGCCAAAAAGGCAACAGTAGACAATTTGTTTTCTATTTCTGGTTATGAATAACATATCCATCTCCCTTCTAACCTGGGCTCAAGTTCCCTTCTAAGGGGTCACTGGGTGAAAGGCTGCCATTTCTGCTCCTTCAGAAACCCTCGGCGGGAAGACCCGCGGGAACTTTCTTTTGTCGTCTTGCGATTTAATCAAAACCGGGGGCTATGACCAGATCTGCCTCCTCACAGTCATTCTGTTTATGCAGGAGTCTCTTCTGTTGCCCAGGGCGTGAAACAGAATCGGGTTATCTGCTTAGCATTACTCATCTCTTTTATGTAGCACTAGGCCTGGGAATACGTGGGTTCTTCAAAGGCAACTTCCAAGCTGCCTCTTGAATCTCTCTCAGAGAGCCTCCCTGGGAGTTTATGCACGTGCACTCCAAACAGGCTGTGGAGATGCATCCATGTGCGGACCTAGCCGAGGGCATTGGGCTGCTGTCTGCCTGGTGGGAGGAAGGCCAGGAGTTAGTGGTGATGCCAAGAGGGCACACTGCCCTCTTGTTCTGGTTCCTGGAGAACAGCCCACATGGTGAGCCGGGTCACCGAACTCAAGTGCCAGAGGAGACGGTTATTTCTCCTCGACGTACAACTTATTTCCAGACACCAGGGACGAAGCTGAGATCTATCCCTGATGAGTGCAATCGAAACTATGATTTAAAACAACTGATCATCTTTTTTTTCTTCTTTTCCCCTCTTGGGCACACCCGGCGATACTCAGGAGCCACTCCTGGTTCTGCACCCAGGAACCAACTCCTGGTGGTGCTCGGGGGACCACACGGGATGCCGGGAATCAAACCCGGGTCTGCTGCGTGCAAGGGAAATGCCCCACCAGCTGTGCCATTGCTCTAGCCCAGTAACCGATCATCTTAAGGTCTCCCAAAGAATAGATATTGGGCCAGAGCGATAGTAAAGAGGTTAAGGCTCTTGCCTTGTTTGCAGCCGACCTTGGGTTCAATTCCCCAGCACCCTGATATGGATCCCTGAGCCCTAACCAGAGTGATACATGAGCACAGAGCCAGAGGTAAGCCTGAAAAGGCGCTTTTTTAAAAAGTGGCATGTGTGAAGGAGCTGGAACAAGAATACAGAGGGTAGACCATTTGCCTTGCAAATAGCTGACCCGGGTTGGTCTGGCATCCCATATGATCCTCCAGAAGTAATTACTGAGTGTAGAGCCAGGAGTAACCCCTGAGCATCACAGGGTGTGTCCCCAAAACAACAACAACAAAAGTGTGGTCCAGCTATTTCTCTAGCAAAGAAATTAGATCAAAGGAATTAGATCATCTCTTTTCCTTGTCTTTCTTTGTGAACAATACAAAGAGGGAGAGAGACAGAGGAGATCACTCTCATGAGCCCTGCCAGGAGTGAGCCCTTAGTGCAGAGCCAGGAGTAAGTTCTGAGCACCACCAAGTGTGACCCCCAAAAAAACAAAAAAAGGGAGGATGTGAAAACACTTACAATAGAATCAAACAAAAGGCTGAACTCTCTTCAATTCTGCAAGCACTTCACTGTTGCGGGTGAGCTAAATGTTACTTCTTCTCTATTATTTTAGTAAATTCCAAGAATACCACAGGCAGACTGGAGAGATAGTACAAGGAGTTAAGGCACTTGTTATGGTTGCCTCAGCCAAGACCCTAGTTAGATTCCACTGCACCACAAATGGCCACGGAACATTGCCAGGAACCAGTTCTGAGCACAAAGCCAGGAATAGCCCTGATCACCACTAGATGTGCCCCAGCCACCATCCACAAATAATAAAATGCACGGTAGCACTTTAGCACTGTCCTCCCGTTATTCATTGATTTGCTTGAGCAGGCACCAGTAATGTCTCCATTGTGAGACTTGTTATTACTGTTTTTGGCATATCCAATATGTCATGGGTAGCTTGCCAGGTTTTGCCGTTGGGCAGGATACTCTCAGTAGCTTGCCAGGCTCTCTGAGAGGGACAGAAGAATCGACCCTGGTTGGCCGTGTGCAAGGCAAATGCCTTGCCTTGCTATCGCTCCAGCCCAATAATAAAATAGAAATAAAATTTGTGAGGGGGGTGGAATAATAGTACAGCAGGTAGGGCATTTGCCTTGCACATGGCAAATGGTTCCATTTGGTTATATTCCTGGAACCCATAGTTTCCTGAGCCTTCCAGGAGTGATCCATCAGCGCAGAGCCAGGAGTAAACCCTTAACACTGCCCACTGTGGTCCACCCCCGCCCCCGCAAAAAAAAAAAAAACCCTAAAATTGTGGGGAGGGGAAGAATAGGGTTTTGAAAAATAAGAGAAAATACCATAGGTGCTACTTTGTATGTTACAATTCTATAAACATATTTGGCAGACTATCTTTGAGGCAGCAGTTGAGAGACAATTACTTAATCTTCTCCCTGGTCTTTTGAAGCAAATACATGTAGGGAACTTTCCAACTTGTAAAAGAACAAGTAATTTCCTGATTTCAAACACTTCAGTAGTTGTGTATTGCCGCAGGATGAGACACCTTGGCTTACTAGACCTTTCCTGTTCTTGGCTTTTCATTCATCTTCAGCCTCATCTCATCTTGACATGACATCACACAAACACACGTGCGCATGCACGTACACACAGGTGGGTGCCAGTACATCGTTAGCTATCTCATCTGACACATCCCTGAGTGCAGAGCCAGGAGTAAGCCCTGAGCACCATGGGTTGTGGCCCAAAAGGCAAAAAATAAAAATAATTTTAAAATGCCATTTTCTCTACTCTGCCTTTTGCCTCCAACTGTGCTACCTCTTCCTAAATTAACTCTTATTGAGACTTTGTGTCTCAGTTTATTCTTACATTCCAGTTTTTTTTTTCTTTTTTGGATCACACCTGTGATGCACAGGAGTTACTCCTGGCTCATGCGCTCAGGAATTACTGCTGGCAGTGCTCAGGGGGCCATATGGGATGCTGGGAATTGAACCTGCGTCAGCCGCGTGCAAGGCAAACACCCTACCCGCTGTGCTATCACTCTAGCCCCTCTTACCTTCCAGTTTTTATGGCAGGTGTTCTTCCTCCATGCTCTCAGGATATTCTGCACTTTCCCCATCACAGTACATAAATATAAATCCTCTCTACTGCATCTTGTCAGTGGTTGTTAGATAGGATCAGTCTGTTTAACTTACCATTGTAGCTTCAACTCCCTACACCCCTCATCCTATCTTAATGTTGAATACTAATTTGTTGAGAATAAGAGAACAAAGAAATAAAGGGCCATGGGATATCTTTACTCAGCAGGAATAGTTATGACCCAGGTGCCGGTGCTTATCAGTTATCCATCCTTCTGGTCTCTAGCTACCAACTAGCATCTGTTTTTGTTTTGTTTGGTTTTGTTTTAAATTAAGGTGAAATTAATTCAGTAATAGAACCCCTGTAATGGGACCCTGCCATATTGTCAGTGAGCACATCCGTAAGCTCTCTGTTACTGCCTGGCACATGCATCGTTAATGGCGAGACCACATATATTTTTGCAGATTTAATGCTAGGTAGGAGCTTGCTCAGTAACATACCCAACACAGTACTCTTTCAGTCCCATTGTTTGATAATTGAATGCTGTTAATGACTGTAAAGCCTGAAACCTCCAGGAACTTACCAAGACATCTGTGTATCTCGCATGAAGGTTGGTGCCTCTGGCATATCAGGCAATTCTCTGCCCAGTTCCCAGAGTGGCTGGTTGGGAGCTGAGCAACTCTCTTGCCAGCACTGTCCACGTCTCTTCGGAATTTCATGGTTAACTGCGGAATCTCTCTCACCTCTCAGTCCCATTCCCTAACTCCTAAAATATCTGAAACAACATGAATAAAGATTAGGGATCTGAGAATCAGAGTTAGTGTCGAGAGAGATAGTACAGGGCAAGGTGCTTGCCTTGTAGGCAGCCAACGAATCCTGGTTTGATCTCTGGCACCACATAAGGTCTGAAGCATAGAGCCCAGAGTAAGTCTGAGCACCACTGGGCATAGCTCAATATCTCCCCCCACATACACAAAAAAATTTCTAAGGATCAGAGTTGGTTAAGTCTAGGGTGGGAAAATGAATTGCTCTATTCGAAAGTTTCTAGAGATTCTTTATCTGAAAATTGTTCATATTCAATTTACTGAGTTAGCACAACTCCAGATATAAGAACTGCAATGCTATTTGATTATTATTACCACTTTACTTCTGTCCTGTGATGACAACCTCTTATCATGAGAGGGATATACCGCTCATCATTATGAGATTATTTGTATATTTATTTACAAGATCCCAAAATACTACTTTACTTGTGTTTATTTTATTTTTGATTCTTGGGCCACACCTAGTTGTTTGTGGCCCAAGCATTTACTATTGTGTTTGTGCTCAGGGATCACTCCTGGCATTACCCAGGGCACCATATTTGGTGCCAGGGATCAATCCCTGGTCGACCATGAGCAAGGCAAGCACCTTACTGACTTAATATCTTTTCAGCTCTTAGTAGCATTCTGTTTTGAAAAACTTCACTCTTGGATACATATTTATTTTCCCAAATCTCAGGTTTCCATTTATCTTTGCTACATGGCCTAGAATATAACACAGGTGGGCCATTTACTCAATGAATTTCTATCTGTAAAAATTATCTCCTTATATGATTATAGGGGAGTTTATTCCAAAGTGATATAAATAAATGAAGAATAGATTAGTAAAAGGAATTAGATAAAATTACTTTTAAAATAGAGAATATCACCAGAAAGATAGTACTGGATTTAAGGTACTATCCCTTGCATGTGGCTGACCCACATTCGAATCCCTGGCGATCCTCTAGCACTTCCAGTGGTCACACCTGAGCACGAGCTAAGAAATAGCCCTGAGCACTGCTGAATGTGGGCCAAACCTCCCTCTCAATAAACAAATACATGAACCATTTTACTGTAGAGTGTGTAATGGAAGTGTATGTGTGTTTTGCCCTAAGCATGTAGATATAGTTGCCTAAATTTATGTTACCTGTTTGCCAGTGATTAACATTAGTCACAATCAAGTGAGGGTAACAAATATAGCACAAAAATCTGTCACTGTCACTGTCCTCCCGTTGTTCATCGATTTTTTTCTCGAGCGAGCCTAGTAACGTCTCCATTGTTGTTACTGTGTTTGGCATATTGAATACATCACGGGGAGCTTGCCAGGCTTTGCCGTGCGGGCAAGATGCTCTCAGTAGCTTGCTGGGCTCTCCGAGAGGGGTGGAGGAATCGAACTCAGGGGAGATAGTACAGTGGGTACGGCACTTGACTTGAATGCAGCCAACCGGGGTTTGATCCCTAGCATCCCATATGATCCC
>JAOXYA010000032.1:42238159-42249803 GCA_028565675.1 Sorex palustris | reverse complement strand
TCTGCCGTGCGGGCGAGATACTCTCGGTAGCTTGCCGGGCTCTCCGAGAGGGGCGGAGGAATTGAACTCGGGTTGGCAATGTTGGCTGCGTGCAAGACAAACGCCCTACTGCTGTGCTATTGCTCCAGCCCACTTACATTACATATAGAACATATTATACAATGATTTTGAACCTTTACAAAGTCGGCTATGAGTCCATTTCTGTGTCTCAAGACCTTTGAATTCAATTCCTATGTGTAATACACTAAGAGTCAAGCAGATATCTAGTGAACATGTACTAGTTAACTTAAAAGAATCTATTTTTTCTTTTTGTATTTTTAAAAACTCATTTATCTATGCAGCTAAAGGTGTTTGCTAAAGCACCTCCACTTTTTATTTAAACAGCTATCAAGAGTTCGATCCTTGAGCTTTTATATATGCTCTACTAATCACCGCACAGTTTAGAGCAAGGAGGTAAACAACATGAAAAAGAACACGAACATTCATCCCTTCATAAAGAGAACTAGTTAGAAAGGAATGAGGTAGAAAGGTGCATGAATGAATGAGTGAGTGAGCAAATGAGCAAGTGAGAATTCTCCAGGCCCAGGTGCCTAGATGCAAGTGCAGAGAGGGAGGCCGAACCCTTCACTGACCACTCCTGGGACTGAGTAGCAGGTACCAAAAATGGAGTTCCAAAGTGCCTGAGAGAAAAGCGAGAACTGAAAGAACAAACACCCAAGGATGCCGACTTGGAAGGGGAATTACCCTTCCAGAGTTCCTTTCCTGGGGCTGCTCATTTGTTGCCAGGGAGTGTTAATGCACAAGCACATGTGTGAATCAGAAGCAAGTCTGCCTCTCTCTTAGCAAGCTCAGCTGTGCAGCAGTGGCGACCGCTGGGTGACTAGCACAGGGCTTGCTGGCCTCACTGGCTTCCTAGCCAAGAGCCTTTGCTCAGCAAACAATCAGAGCAACGGTATGCCGCAGTCCTGTTCATGAACTGGGAACATCATCAAGTCAGGGTGGCTAATCGCAAAGGCATTTTTGAACCATCGTCAACCAAAGTGACTGTGGATTAACAGCTCCAGCTGCACACACGTATGATATATAGCAGAAACAAAGAGGTGATTTCTGGAGTCTAGAAGTAAACGAATGACTTCCCTAGTTCAAGGGACAATGGACACCTGACTCTTGGAGCATTATAATAACTAAATGATTAATGTCGAGTGCAGAGCACAACACTCAGGATAAATCATCAATAAAATGTAGGTTTTCTATCTTTCCCCACCTTCAATCCTGAAAGTACTTAGATAAAATTGCTGTTAGCGAGGGCAGTTTGTTTAATTTAACATTTTTCTTACCATAAATCCCCCAAACCTTCCTATTTCCCTCCAGAGGAACAAACTTTAATCTATTCTCTCTCACCATCTCTCCACCAAGAGCACTGGCGCATAGCAGGCAGTTTGCCATAGACACTGAACCCATCTGGAAGAACTGCAAATTAGTTTTCTATGAAATGTTGTTGTCAGACTAAAAGCCAGCTCTGACTTTACATTTTTATAATGAAACTAAAATTTGGCCCAAGCTTGCAAAAATTCTGCCAGCATTTGCTCTGGGCCTGTGATTGCCATTAATTCATGGAGTTGAACGCATCATAATGGCAAAAATTCCAGATCTATGGAGAGCCACGCAAAAGAAAAAGCTTATCTGCCAAATGTCCGTTTGAACACTGACCCTGAAAAAAATAAGCTGAGATTGCGCCACCAGACAGTGTAGGAAAAAAATGTGCAGAGTCATTTCTTGCGATGAACTTGGGTCATAAGGCTTCTTGCAGCTCTTGCTCCTTCAGATGTTTACCCACAGATGGATGTACTGGCTACAGTGGCTTCTGGGGGAGCCACAAGTTCTCTCTTTCCCTAGAGCTCTCTAGTTTAAAAACTAGAAATACATAAAGAATTTAACCTCAATATCCTAACCAAATTCAAAGATAGTCATAAGAAGTCAAGCTATGCCTTGTGAGTATCTCTAATCTGGCTAAGACCCACACTGTAAAATGCCCTATCCCCTGTCTAAAGGAACGGAACTTCTTCAAACTTCTGAATCCTGGGCTCTCCTATGCAGATAGTGAGCCCCTAGGTGTTTATTTTTTAATCAAAAGCTATGTGGCTATCTCTTTCTTTGTTTCTTTTTTTTTTTCTTTTTGGGTCACACCCAGCGATGCTCAGTGGTTACTCCTGGCTCTGCACTCAGGAATCACTCCTGGTGGTGCTTGGGGGATCATATGGGATGCCAGAAATTGAACCCAGGTTGGCCGCATGCCAGGCAAACTCCTTACCCGCTGTATTATTGCTCCGGCCCTGGTCATCTCTTTCTTACTTGGTAGTGTTTAAACCAGAGACACTTTCTAGAAGACAAAACTCAAGGCCACAATTTCACATCTGCTACCCTAATGAATGGGAAATTGCACAAATCAGATTTCTATCTCTAAATCAAGTGAAAATAACAGAGAACAATAGATAGAAGACAAGTCACAGACTAGAATTAAACAACACAAATCAGAAAGAAAATGTCAAATATAAAATAACAGCAGAATTATTTTTAAAGCGAGGGAAATAGAAGTAGATTCTTCTAGTGTAGTGAAGAGGAGCCAGATGAATAGTACAGTGGGTAGGGCAACTGCTTGGCATTTGACCGAGCTGGGTTAGATTGCCAGCACTTTTGGGAGTCCTGCCAGGAGTGACACCTGATTTCAGACCAAGGAATAGGCTTGAGAATCACTGGCTGTGGCCCAAACAAAACCCCAAAACAAAAAATAAGAGCAGGGTGAGGAATGGAAGTAGTAACAAAAAACAGTAAACCATGTTTCCTTTGAGTCCTCTGAATTATAATAACTCCAAAGCAGATCATACAAGGTAAAACTGAATACTCAATAAGGCCAAGTAGAGAGACAAACAGGACAAGGGAACCCCTCTGGAGAGGCTCAGTAACTCAAGGTAATCTCAGGATGCTGTCTGAGTTCCAAGAGAAACAGTCCCCTAAAACATAAGTTAAGAGAATAGAGCATTGTCTGAAATATCTCTCTGCTATTTTTCGGGCCTAGACAAGTTCTGTCACATAGTAAGCCTTCAATTGCAGTCTTTTGAATGAATCAGGCAAGCAATGACGCTAAAGAGAAAAATCAAATATAAACAAAGTCATGTAAAAAGATTTTCTACCTTCTCCGATCATCACCACTACCCACCATCCCCCAAAGGACCTTGATTCAACACTGTCTTTGGAATTGACCCTTCCCCTTGAGGTGTATTGAAAGATAAAATCAGCTGTCCTCCAAAATATGTGAGTATATGAAATACGTGTGTTTTAGTGTACACCAAAGTATTTCTGTGAACAGAATAGAGGACAGGAGAACACATTTCACTCTCTCTAAGACCAAAGAACACTTCTTAAAGCAGGTGCATTTAAATTGTGTACTTTTTAGGAGACCCATAAAGCCCACCCTTTAGAAGAGATTAGTGCTTGGATTTAGGAATGCAACAAGCAAGATAACTTCATTGTGTTCCCCTGGGGGTAAGGGGGAGCAGGATAAAAAAACAAACAAGAAAATTATCAAAGACATCAAAGACTATTTCCTGGTATGATGACTTCTAAATGGTAACTTACTCAGGAATTCAAGGAAAGAAATAAATATGGCAGGGAACATGGATTGAGAATTTACTTGTGTCTGTAGGTTTATCACAGAAGAACAAGGGATGTTTTTCCTAGATCTATTAAAGAGAGAATAAGGATTTATGACTGTCACCCCCCAACATGCCAACCCCCCACACAAAAAAATAGTTTATAAAACTCTGCATAAGTCTCCAAAAGTAAAATGGTGGATTGTGTAAGAGTTTCTAATGGAAGTGACTGTATCCTAGTAGATCATGATATTCCCTTAGTGTGTGGAACTACTCATAAGGTATCGTGAAATTTAGGTCTTAACCCTAGGCTTCATAACCTAGAAAGAACTGAAGATTCCATGGTCAAGTTAGGCATGTTGACTGGTATACCAAATCCACTGCTTTTGCACAGGTCACTTACATAAAGCTCAGAGGCCCTTCCTCAGATTTTCTAAAAGCCCATGCCCCCCAGTTTCCTGAATGAATAAAAGAGCTGCAAAGCAAAATTGGATGGGATTTAATTTCCAACAACTCTGCAGATAATAGGAGTCTGTGGAGCCATAATTTATTCAAACATAAAGCAATATAACACATTCAGCTCCAACATTCAAGAAGCAAATTCATCCCCGTTTTAGAGCTTTGGTCAAGGCTCAGAAACAGAATCAGCCTTTTTTCAAAACAAAACGAAGTCCCTAGATCTTTGTAAATGAGCAGCAGAATTCCACATCCCACAAGGTAACCATATTTACCTCAGACACAGCCAGTCAACTGGAAAACCAGCCAAGCTTGATTAGTTCACCCAATTTCTAACCTTCCTGAGCTGGAAGAATGTCTGTCACAAGCAGTTTCAGCTACTGGCCTGAGATGACCCAAAGACTTCCTTTCTCTAATAGCCATTCAAAAAGAGGGTGGGTAGGGGGGAAATCCACACACTAAATTCTCTTATTGGCCAATCACCTCTTTATTAAATAAACAGAATCAGAATGGCTAATGTTCCAATGGAATTAATGTTAACATGTCAGTGTTAAAACTCAAGTTTAACTTTTGTATTCTTTTCCATAAAATCCATTAGTTATGTCCATAGGTAGCAAAAATTATATAGGAGCATCTTTTTTCTAGATAGCAGGTATTCATTGATTCTTGAGTGTTTCATACGAGGCACAATTTCTGACTTATTGAGTTTAAGAGAAAGAAAAGCACTTCTGAATCAAAACAGAGTTGGAACTGCAAAGTACATTCCAATGAAGCATGAGCAAGCAAGCATATTAAAGTAGGTTTTGCTATGACTTAGCATCCAAGCGATTGTGGGTGGGGGAGGGAATAAAAGCAAATACCCAATTGTGAAATCAAGATTTCCCAGCTCCCAGTGCCTTTAGTCAATTTGCCAAATGCCTTTTTACTTCTCTAATTCCTTTTCTCAATCTCTCATAACTCAGACCTGATTGATCGCTTGGTCCCATCAGCCTGAACTCATTAGGCCAACTAAGTAAGAACATATGTGGGAAAGAACCATTGCTTGTTTAGCTTTGACAGAGCCATCGGCAACTGGCCTTTTGAACATTCCACTCCAGAGTCTCAATACAAGCACTGTGATCTTCCATCAGTGGTTTGACTTTTTACAGGGGACACATTACCACTCAGAAGGACTTCTTGGGACACTACTGAGGAGAAAAAGTAGTAACAACCAGAACAGTCTAACAAAAATAGGATGTCTTATGACCCTACGCCAGAGGCAGCTCACACATATGGTGCTGTGTCTTAAACATGAAGAAATAAAAAAAAAAACATGAAGAAATAAATGCTGTCTTAACAGCTGGGTCCTATTAAGACAGTGCCTCCCAGAGAGCATGCTTTCCTGTTACATGTCCAGAGAGGAGCACTGTTCTAGAGAAGCTCTCAGGGATTCACTGGCAAGTTGTACATAGGCATAGATAAATATTTCTGCAGAGCACCCATTGCCTGGCAGAAGAGGGGGAAAGCATCCTGCCATGTGCTGCACCAGCCAGCAAGAATAGGCCTTTCTCTAGCTGGCATTCAGGGGAGCCACACCGATGCAATTTGTCTGAGCAGAATACATTTACATCTGCAAAGGGGCATCATCTATGCCAGCAGTTTGTGAGCTGAGTAATAGGTAGATTACATAGCGATCTCAGAGTCCAGACACCTGACAATACTGACACTAGACGCATAATCATGTTTCAGTCCAGGGGTAGGACTCAGTCATAGAAGACATGCTTTGCATGCAAGACTCTGGGTTCGTTTAGAAGACTGGAACTCACTTTGGGCACCTAAGTGATCTCCTCTTTGCACATCCATAATCTCTTTTACGATGGGGTGGGAGTTGGGGTAACGAGGAGACGGCAAGGGCTCATAATCTGTGCAAACATATTATCGGTACAAAAATTTATTTGAGGGACTGGAGAGATAGTACAGTGAGTAGGGCACTTGCACAAAAAATTGATCTGGGTTTGATCCTCGACATTTGTTATGGTCCCCTGAGCACCACTAGAAGTGATTTCTGAGTTCAGAACCAGGAGCAATCCTGAGCATCATTAGGTGTGGCCCCCAAACAAACAAATTCAGCTCATTTGCATGCAGGGATTGGGTTTTATCCCTTCATAGTCTTTGTACTACATGCTCATTATATCTGTGCAGAAAGAATGCATTTGCATATATTTTCTTTTTGTATGTAACTCGTGTCTTCAGAAAAGAGATGGTGAAGCCTAACATTATTTTTCTTATCCAGAACTTAATCCTGTATTTACTTGGACTATATAGCCCCTTTATGAACATTTTCAAAATCTAGTTTAGACTCATGCAACCTTAGAGTTAGAAGTATCTTAAGGGGGTGGAGTGATAGTATACCAGGAAGGTTATTTGCCTTGCACATGGCCAACCCAGGATCAATCCCAGCATCCCATATGGTACCCTGAGCATCATCAGGAGTAATTTCTGAGCATCACTGGGTATGACCCAAAAGGTTAAAAAAAAGTATCTCAAGTCAACCTACTTAGTTGTAAATAAGGCAAGAAAAATCAGCATTTAAGTGACTCTTGGATCATATTTCCAATTAGAGACAAACCCCAAGCTAGAGCAAAGTACAAAAAAAAAAGTCCCTAGTCTGTCTTTGATGCTCTGTGCCTTATAGAAGGCATGTCTGCCTCTTACAGAAGTTTTTCCCCCGTGCTGAGTGCTGACAGCCTCTCCTGTGCTGAGGAAGTCTTCCATTACATCTCTGGTCCCTTCACAAATACCAATGCCATCTTCCTAGGCCTGTCTCAGACTTTACCCAGTCCACTGTGTGTTCCTGCACTCCATGTGCATTGCTAGACTCCTAAGAGGGCACTGAAGTGCCAACTCTAACACTGAGATGCAGGGGCCCCAAAGAAAATGCCAACTAGAAGCCTATCACTTGACTTTTATAAAATTTTTATTATTTTTTTTATATTTCACATCTTATTAAAAACTCTGGTAAGAGGCATTGAGATAATACAGAGGTAAATGTACTTACCTTGCAACTCACCTGGTTCAAATCCCTAGGACAGCATATGGTCCCCTGTGCACAATTGGGGGTCACTCTGAGCACAAAGTCAGGAACAACCACGTAACATTTCTGTGTGTGGCCCCTAACTCCATACTCTCAAGAAGTCAAAGAAATAACCTTGCAGTAAAATTATTACCAAGCGGCCAACATGGTCGACCCGAGTTCAATTCCTCTGCCCCTCTCAGACAGCCGGGCAAGCTACCGAGAGTACCTTGCCCTCACGGAAAAGCCTGGCAAGCTGCCAGTGAGGTATTCGATATGCCAAACACAGTAACAACAAGTCTCACGATGGAGACATTACTGGGCCCACTTGAGCATATCAATGAACAATGGGAGGACAGGAACAGTGACAGAGTTTCACAAGTTTATTCCAAGTTTATTTATTACAAGTTTATTCCTATTATATATGTGCCACAAATGTTTGAGTTAAATAATATTATCCCATCATTTTAAGTGGTTTGAACAATAGACACTCATGTACTCCTCCTCCTCCTCCTCCTCCTCCTCTCTCTCTCTCTCTTTCTCTCTCTCTAAACACACATGTTTATCTTTAAAAATAAAAAATGTATAATTTACTTTCAAAAGTCAGTTATTCTTCTCTATACTGCTGGCAAAAATCTATAAATTAATGGCTAAAGTAAAAAAAAATCATAGCATATGACTGGGTATTAAGTCAAATGCAGCGTCTGTCGCTTTAAAATCCTCTGTGAAATGAGGCACAGGAAAAAAAAAAGCATAAAGGATTCTTGACAATGACAGAGCAGGTAATGTGTGAGATGCCATCCTTGAACATTGGAAGACTTAGGCTGGAGCACCAATGAACCAGGAAGCCCCGTGGAATCCAGAAGTGTGGTCTAGCCTTGCATATGTCACACATCGGATCCTCTAAGAAAACCCACCATCCGACAGCAGGATGATACCAGAGCAATCTGGACGAAGCATTTATTCATTACCTAATTCTTCTCTTGTAGAAAACATTTCACTGACTAGAGCTGATGCGGTGGTGGGGAGGGGGGGAGTGGAAATTGTTCCTACAGAACGCAGGATTTAAGTCAACCAGTCTGACAGCACTTAAAAGGGTATTTCATCTGGGGAGTGATTATAGAGTTTTTGAACTTCATTTCTAATAACTAGAATGGCACATGTGACTGGTAGCTCAATAGAGAAGAATAGTGAAAGGCATTATAACGGATGGAGTATTTCAGACAAATGGTGACAAGGAATTCCTTCCAAAGACAAAAGGAGCTGCTGGTTGCATATGGTGGTAAAGTGGAAATTCAGAAAATCATACAGTCACCCAGAATTTTCTGGCTCAGAATAAGCTTGAAAAATATAACAAAGGAAAATAGACCGCAAACAACAGAGGAGCTCAAAATTTCCTCTCACTCCCCTCGACTCTGAACTTCTGTTCAGCATTCTGGAAATAGATTTCCAACAAGCACAAGTCAAATGCTCAAACACTCAACCCAGGGTCCGTGACCCCCCCCCCCAATTGTTGCGACAACAGGAGCACCAGCAAAGGGAGAAAAGAGAGAGAAAGCAAAGGGAAAGGGAAAAAAATTAAAGTAAAAATTAAAATGTAGTTGATGGTGTTCGTACAAAATATGTAGGATAGGGGCATTAAAAGGAGCGAGACAGAGCAGCAGAACACAGGCACGCATTGCTCACAAGAATCAAGAGCTGGAAGACAACCCAAGATTTCATTGAGAAGTAACAGGATAAAAAGATGCGATAGATTTACATGGTGGAACCCTACTCAGTTTGGGTTTTTTTAGTTTTACTTTTTGCTTCTGGGGTCACACCCAGTGATGCACAGGGGTTACACCTGGCTCGACACTCAGGAATTACTCCTGGTGGTACTTAAGGGACCACCCGGGTAACCGGGGATCAACCTTGGTTGGCCACGTGCAAGGCACTGTACTACCACTCCGGTCTGGGTTATTGTTTTTCTTTTACGATGCTGTCCTGCCATTGGCAATTATACAAATAGATCTTTAAGGTATTATTCTTAGTGAAATAAATCAGATGAGGGAAGACAAATGCTTACGATTTCACTCATATGTGGGTCATGGAGGAGTCATTCAAAGGAATGAAGTAAACAAAACAAAAATGAGTTACAGCATCTAAGACCAAATCAGAGATTACCTGGAAGATAAGGGGAGAGGAGAAAAAGAGCGGTAAAATATATGAGCGAAACACTGAATTAGATTTTTTGTGGCAAACCTAATGCAGCAGATAGACAAGAATTTGTCATGAATCATACCTGAAACTTATATAACTCTATAACACAATGTTACTTCGATACAAAAATAATTTTTTAAATAAAAAATCTGGATGAACTGAGAGTATCAGTCTTAGGAGGAAAAGTCAAAATTCATCTCTAAGTGACAAGGAGAACTGTTTGGAACACTGCATCAAGCAGGGCTAAGAGGTATTCATGAGCACAATTAGCGCCTTGACTGACGGGGAACCAAAAATAAGCTGGCAGTGGGCGAGTTAGGCCAGGCCATAAACAGGTCCTCAGATGGCAGCTAAAATGAGGCCAACAAGAGAAAGTGTTAGGTCAACAGAGTCCAGGATTTTAACAAGAACTCCTCTGTGATGAGCTCTCACAGGCCTTTCGAAACAGGAAGAACAGTTGATTGGTGCTTTTTTTTTTCTAAATTGTCAAGTTGACATTTTTGTCACTTGTCTAAAGATTTTTACCTCTAGATACAGGCAGCTCCTGCTCCCGGGTGCCTTGAATTTTGCCTACTGGCAAAGGACCCGAAAACAACTCCTGACAATGCTGGATGTGACCAGCCTTCCATTTCAGCTGCAGATTCTTTATTTGGAGGGACTGAATCATCCATTTCTCACCTTTCTCACCAGCCAAGTATTTTTAACCACTGTCAGCAATGGAGTGAACATGGTGTCTAGGAGGAAAAAACACAGTCCGTTTGCACTTGTCTGCCTTGGGTTGCTGAATCCAGGAATGCATTCCAGAAAGAAAGAAAAAAAAGTAAAAAGCAAAACAAAATGAAAGTGGGGATCTTTCTGCAAAAATAATATAGGTTTGTTTTACATTTCCTTTCATTTTATTGAATGTCCAAAGACAGTCTTTGCTACCCTAACAGGAATCCCATTTTATCTAAGAAGGCTTCTCTGTACTACCCTAAGTCCAGAAATTGTGTACAGAAGCTTTGAACTCCCCGGTGGAGACTCCAGCCAGAAAGGTCAGAGGATGCATCCAGCTGCCTCTCCCGGAAGGCAGCCCTGTGGACCTGTCTGCCAGACCTCAAAGGTCCGGAGTGCTCTTAGGGACCACTGCTCACTTGGCTCTCAGGAAGATCAATTTCCTGAACAAAGCCATTCCAACATTGGCAAAAGCAGGCAGGGTTCCATTCAGTCTAACCTGAGAACAAGGAAGTCGAGAGGCCAAAGCAGCTGCCCAGTGAGAAGAGTATTTCTCATGCTCGGTGGAAGAAGGTAAAATGTCGACTACAAATATTTAAGCCAATTTGATTTTGCCTTTTGCGATTTGCATGCTAGATTAAGTACAGATTTCACAGTCAGGAATAGAGAAGAGAAGACTGGCATTGACTGGAGATTGCAAAATGATGAAATTCACCAAATTCAGTTCTGTATGGGACTCTGACAAGCAGAAGGAATAAATTATGCCTTGGCGTCGGAGTGCCAAGGGAATACCAAGGCCAATCAAGAGAATGACGAACAGATATGCTGGCTGAGCACATCCGCTGTGCCCAGAACTGTAGGCACAGAGGTGGAGAGTAAAAGCAAGGTGAGCAGAAGCTATTGGTCAGAGCTAGCCAGAGAAGCCAGGCAGTACTTGCTTGCATCTGCTCTGGTCTGCTCCCTGCCACGGTACATGGACTTCTCAGCACCCATCTGGGGTCACTCCTGAACACAGAGCCAGGAATTTCTCCTGAGCATCTCAGAGCATGGCGCAGGAATTAAAAATAAAATAAAAGAAAGAGCTATCAGAGTAAGAAACTGAAGTTGAAAGGCCCAAAGAGAAGTTGAAGAGAACTTAGCCAAGCAAGTTTGGAGAAAAGCCCCAAGTATTTTCTCTGTCCTCAGTTTTAGAGACACAGTGAATGGTAAAAGCAAATTCATCTTTGACACAAAAGCAAAATAATTTCACTGCATACACTTGTATGACAACTTCTGCGTGCCAGATTCATATAGATATATTAACTCAACGTTTAACAATAATCCAATGAAGTTAGGACTTTGTTGGCCCTATTTTACCAATCAAGAAACTGAATCACATTTTATACCATGCACAGTAAGAGGATTTGGAGGAGCCCATCATTCGCTATTTTGTGTGTTCCTGAGTTTACTTTAGGTGAGGGAATTGCAGACACACAAGCCAAAAAGAGAATATTGTGTCAAAGCTTACTGCTGGCTCCACGCTCAGGGATCGTTCCTGGTGGTAGTGCCGGGACCAAAAGGGATGCCTGGGATG
>JAOXYA010000032.1:42150314-42162510 GCA_028565675.1 Sorex palustris | reverse complement strand
AGCCCGGCAAGCTACCGAGAGTATTCGATATGCCAGACACAGTAACAGCAAAGTCTCCAATGGAGACGTTACTGGGCGCACTAGAGCAAATCGACGATCAACGGGAGGGCCTTTACCTTTACCTTAGTGGAGAAGAATGTGTATTCAGCTTTTGGGAGGTGAAAAGCCCTGTATATATCTACTAGATCTCTCTCTCTCTCTCTCTCTCTCTCTCTCTCTCTCTCTCTCTCTCTCTCTCTCTCTTCCATTTCTTCCTTCGGAACTAGTACTTCCTTGCTGAGTTTTAGTCTCATTGATCGATCCATCAAGAGATAACAAGGTGGTACTGAAGACACCAATGACTATTGTGTTGCTACCAATGTCCTCCTTGAAGTCCATTACCAATTGTTTTAAGTATTTTGCTGGTCCCTGATAGGGTGCATTAATGTTTAGGAGTGTAATTTCTTCCTGATGTACATATCCCTTAATTGCTGAGAGATGGCCTTTACAGTCCCTTCTAATCATTTTCAGCCTGAAATCTATTTTGTCAGATACTAGTATGGTCATCCCGACTTTTTTAAAGTAGTTTGCTTAAAGAATTGTTTTCCATCCTTTGACATTGAGACTGTGTTTGCTCCAACTATTCAAATGTTTCTTGTAGGCAGCAGAATGTTGGATTGTTTTTTTTTTTAATCCATTTTGCCATTCTCTGTCCCTTATTTGTGCATTTAGACCATTGACTTGAGAGAGATTATTGTCATGGAGTTTTGTGTCATCTTTCTGTAGAAGTTTGTTGTGTTTGCTGGGTTTGTCTGGTCTCACAGCAGCCCCTTCAGTCCTTCTTTTAAGATTGATTTTGAGTTTATGAAGTTCCTGAGCTGTTATTTATCAGTGAAGTCATATATTGTTCCTTCCAGTCTGAATGAGAGTCTAGCCAGGTAAAGTATTCTTGGTAAGGCATTCATTTCATTGAAATTTTTCACTATATCCCACCACACTTTGGGCCCAGAGGGTTTCATCTGGTTAATCTGCTGTAAATCTGAGGCATGCTCCTTTGTATGTGATTTTCTTCTCTGATCTTGCTGTTTGCAGTATTGTGTCTCTATCTATGGCATTTGTCGTCCTGATTAAGATATGTCTTGGGGTCTTTTTATTAGTGTCTCTTTTAGCTGGTCCCCTTCAGGCTTCTTGGATCTGGATGCCTGCAACCTCCAGCTCTGAGAACTTGTCATGTCTTTTACTGTTACTGTTACTGCCTCATTGGGGTTGACTCCCTATTCCTCTGCTACTCCAATGATTCTTTTGTTATTCCTCTTGAAATTTATCTCCAAGTCTTCCCTGCCTTTGGACTATTTTTGGGTCTTTTCCCATCTTTTATTGTTGCCTGTATGCTTTCTGCAGTTCATCTTCAAGCTCACTGATTCTGTCTTTGGCTGTGGTCATACTACTGTTGAGGGCACCCACTGATTTTTTTTTATTTCATCTACCAAATTTTTTTATTAGTAATAATTCTGATTCTAGCCTTCTTATTTCTGTTCTCATTTCTTCCTGTGTTTTATTGGATGTCCATTCCACTGTTTCTTGAGGTTCATTAAACATCCTCGCCATTTCATCTCTGAATTCTTTGCCAGAGAGATTATGGATGTGGGTACTCCCTGTTGAGGCTTCAGGGCTCTTTTCTCCATACACTCCTATGGTGGGGATCTGCACAGTTTCCCCATGATGCTTTAGTAGTATGGGGGTGGACTCCATCAGTGTCCACTATCAGTGTCCCCCTCTCACTGCCAGGAAGGACTCTGGGCAAGCTCAGTCCATGGTAGTCTCCTCTTTTCCCTTCAAGGATATTATCTTCCTCTTTGGTGCTGCTGTGCGACTTGTGAGGGGTGATTAGTGCTTATTCAAGGAATGTGTTCTTTTAGATTGGGGGTGTACAGACTCTTGTGTTCACCATTATTTTGGTGAGTTTGGGGGGTTTTTTGATTGGAAATACTAGCAGACTACTGGACTAATATGGTTGGGGTAGCCAGTCTGCCCTCATAAGAGTTTGGTATAGGAGGCTGAGATGTGGATCCAGCGTATATGAAAGGGGAAATTAACTGGTGGCCAAATGAACAGGTGCTGCCTGAAGTCCATAACCTCCCTCCCCTGCCCCCCAGTGAACCTGTGGAGGGGAGGGGCCACACATTGGTGCAGATTCTGGATTATGGGTTTTCTCTCTTTTAATAGTTTTTTAATACAATTTGCTTTGACCATTTAACTGTCAAGCTCTGGTTTTTCTTTGAAGTGCTCTTTATACTGTGACTCTACTTCTCTGTTCACTCATTTTTTTTTGGACGAATGAGCTCTTGAGAACTGTGTGAAAGATTTACATACAAATATCAGAAGGCTGAAAGTTAGCATTTGCTGTTGATCAGAGTTTGAGAAAGTGAGAGGGGGTCCTTCCCCAAGTGACCAGGCCTCTCCTTTACCCACAGACAATGTCACTCACCCTGCCCCTGGCTTCACCCTGTCCCATGCATGACATCCTATCTCCCATTCCACACTGTCTTCTCCCCTCCAGTGTACAGAGACTGGTTCCTGCGTCACTCTTTGTCCACTACACACTTTCCTGGCCTAAAATCATGTCATTGGGCTTCTCCTGAAGGCACCACAATGATTCTCCAATGTCTTTCCCTGGCCTCCAGCCTGCCATCACATGCTTGTGGGCCAGATCCCTGTGCTCTGTACAGATCATGGGGCCTCTCTTGAACTTATCCCATCGTTCCTGGCTTCCTGGCTGGCTTGCGTAGTCTCCAGCCATTGCGCATGTAGGTGAAACTCCCATACTCAGTATCTGTCCCTGAATACGTCGTCTGTCTGGGCATCAGAAACCCATCTGATCCTGCCGTTCTCCTGACTGCACTCAGAGAGGAGGCAGGGAAAGAGAGGAGAGGGGTTGGGGGCCTCCTTTCCTCTGCTGCCGTCTCCCACCCCCAGCCACCCCGTTCTCTACTTTGATTGGCTACCTGCTTGATGTGTCCCTTTTCCAGGGGCAAGATCAAAAATCAGCAACTCGATTCTCCTTTCCACTTATACCATATCAAGGCCACCTGGTTTCATTCACAATTTTCTAAACTAAATCAACACACAACCACAATTACCCTGGCACTTCTGCAAAGAACTCTATTTTTTATTAATCTTGCTATTCCCCCAAATTTGCTTATCAACATTAAATCAAACATAGAATTCTCCAGTGAAATGAAAATTTTGCTTGAAATTGACTTATGGTACGGACAGTTACTCTCTCTCATTCTTAGTATTCTACAGGTAGTCCTAAGTGTCAATCTTCATCTACAATGGTGCACCTGCGTGGGGATGATTAATTATTACTTTATTAGGAGCACACATATGTACATCATTGGTGCACTTAATACTAATGTGGAGGTTTGATTGATTTAGGAAATGAAGAGATAATTTTGTTTTCAAAATGCAGTCTTCTAGGAGATAGTATCTGTGTGTGTGCCCAGCCTTTATCGGTGCTTCCTGTCGCTATGCTGTGAAGGATGAAAACTCAATTGAGAAATCAAACTGCCTCCCATTTGCTCATAAAAGCCAGCGATGCTGAGAGAATTTTTCTGAAAGAGCCCGAGAGGAGTGAATTGCAGAGAAAAATGAAACAGTACAAGGAAAGAGCAGGGAAACAAGGTAAGAGTTGGGCCCAAATAAACCAACTAAAACCAACCAGTCGCAAAAAGAATAATTAAAGAAAATGAGGTGGGGGTGGGGCGGCTGAATAGTCAGTAGGAAATCCGGTGGATTCAAACAGCACTCCCAGGCTCTTCTGTCAGCAAAAGAGTGAAATGGGGCTAACTAGACTAGAAAGGAGCAGAGTCCGACGGGAAATCCACCTGAAGTTCGAATCAGAAGCCAATTTAGATCAAGCTGAGCAAATAGACAAGTATGTTAGCCAATCCAAAAACAAGGGAGGGGGTTGTTATTGTTGTTTTGGGGTGTTTTTTAAGGCACAAAAAGCACTTTGCACAAGACAAAAACAGAGTAATTTTCAGACTAATAACGGACTTCCCATTCGGATTTGGACCTGGACTGCAGCCTGGGGCAGTTCCCACTGTGCCTCCCAGAGCCCTCTTTTTTGTGCGGAAGAATCAAAATGAAATGCAAGTCAAGGACAGCAGAGGACTGTGTGGGCTGCCAGGGGGGTTGGCTCCACCCACGTGGCCCAGGTTAAAACAGAGGCTGTTCCTTGCTGGGAGCTCATTTGCATTCCCTTACCACTACCTTTTTTTTTCTTTCCTTTTTTTTTAAGCACCAGCTGAGCATCCCTCACAATTGCCCTCCCCACTGAGTCACTAACCCACCACCAGGCGTGGGATTCTGATGGCAGAGGCAGCTCCAAGCTCTGATGCTTCCGCCCCTGCCTGCTCCTCCTCCTCTCTGCAAAGGCTTTTTTTGGCAATGGACACACACACACACACACACACACACACACACACACATCTGAAATCCCTTTTGCAGTTCTAAAAACTGTTATTCCGTGATTCTTTCTGAAAGCACCAAGAATGTGTGTGTGTGGTGTGTGTGTGTATGCAAAAGAGAGTTTAACTAGGTGAGATTTAAAAAAAAAATGTCATTAGGCATATTGCCTGTAGCACAAGTCACTTATACATAAGACAGGTCGTTTCACTGAAAACTTTGGGGTGGGGGCATTTTATTTTTGCAGAGAAAAATGTGCATTTATTGAGTAATATGTATACGCATAAACATGACAAGCACACGTCTTCAAAATTTCTGTTTTTCAAATTATCACTATATTTCCCCAATTTCGAATTTTCTACTGGAAATACATTATACATTTACATGAGCAAAACAGTGCATTTTCTCTTCTGATGACAAGTGTTATAAAGCTTATTTGGTATATTCACTCAGTAACCCTGACTCATTAGATGCAGGTGAATTTGTTACATTAGTAGGAGGTAGTGTATCAGACACCTGCAAATGCAATGAGGTGAATTCTGAATCTGAATGTCCTTATCCACAAAAAGAGAGCTGAACTTTAAGTCCCTCCAGCTCTGAAAGCCTACAATTAGCAACAGCTGCACCTACCACAAAGACAAGGTGATTCATCAGGTGCATTTATTTTTAAATCACTGAAAATGGATTAACTTGGCAGGCAAAAAAAACCCTTCCCACTGACCATTCAAAAGAGACATTTTACAAATATTAATTTCTTAGTTGGCTGAAGAGCACTTATGCCTGTCTGTTCACCTTAAATTAGATTGGAAGTCCCTTGCAGCTAGAACTGGTACTTTCTCTGAGAATAAAATTTTCCAAAACAAAATCCGAATACATCTCTCTCACACTGCCAGACAAATGGTCAAGAATGGAAAAAGGTGCTAGATCATAAAAAAAATAGGTCTCAGGGGCCAGAAAGACAGTCCAGTGGGTAGGGTGCTTGCCTTGCATATGGCGGACTGTGTGCAGAGCAAACCATGTGCAATGCTTGCATCCCCAGCATCCCATATGGTCCTGTGAGCACGCCAGGACCAATTTTTTTGTTTTTGTTTGGGTGTAGCGACAAAAAACAAATCTCAAAGCTCTCAATTCTGAGGCAGTTTCTTCCCATTGCTCTGCTATGGAGAGAGCTTCCGTGTAAAAGGCTTCTAGAGAGAGGCAGTGACTAACAATTAGGGAGAAAGATCCAAGAGCCTTGTAATAGACATGAATTCTATACAGATCCTAAAAACTGGGCACTAACTCTATTTGCAAGGAATACTTCCGACGAGAGGGAGAGAGAGAAAGAGAAAGAGAGAGAGAAATGGCCACACTGAACCCAGTCCCCCACCATGATTCTTACAGAGCTGAGCACTTTGAAGCCTGGGACAATGGGCTGAGGATCTGACCTCTCCATTTAACCTCTTCCTGGGCATCTAGGGGAGCCAGGTGAGCGACGATCTTCACGGCTACCCAAGTAGAAGCTCTCTCCGAATGTGCCATTCTCGTTCTCAGCTTGCAGTTCATTCTGCCAAAACAAACACGGAACAGCGAGATCTGGCTTAGTTGCTTTTCAGATGCTTTTGACCGGGTGAAATAAAAAGGAAAAATTTGACTTGACAAATGCAATAAACAGAGAAATAGGTTCGATTTGTTCTTTTATTGTTTTGTTTTCTTTGGGGTTTGTGTTCAGGGCTTGTTCCTGTCTCTGAGCTCAGGGGTCATGCCTGGTAGCCTCAGGGGACCCTATGAGGTGCCAGAGATTGAACCAGGGTCAGCCCCGTGAAAGCTGACCACCCGGGTCAGCCCCGTGAAAGCTGACCACCCGACCCAGTGTTCTATATCCCCAGGCTTTTGCCTGTTCATTTTTAACCAGGGTGTAGTCCACTGAATATTTAAAAAACAAAAATTATTAACTTCCCTTTTCCTTTCCCTTCTTGTATGCTAATTAATAGCTTCACCTAGTTCAGACATCTAAGACGGGCTCCTAGAAGCCTTGGGTTTTCATTCAGATCACACTATTTCCCAGTCGGTCTTTGCATTCCAATTCTTAGCGCCATACTGTGTCTCTCTATCCTGTCATTTTTCATTCCTGCCTCCCCCACCCCTGCCTCCTCGAGTGAATGCTGTGAGGACATCCACGAGGTGGAGATGGCTCCGTGTTGCCTCCTTCCTTTTCCATCTGGTGCTGGGATTTGCAAGGACCACATCCGATTCTGGACCAGAAAACAATAGGATGGTGCCAGAAATGAAAGGAGACAGAATTGGACCAGGAGGAATCCCCACAGGACACAGGCAGAAAGCCAGACAAAATATAACCCCAGACTCACCACAACTGAACATATTAAGGTTATGTCCAGTTCCCCAAAGACACATTTTGGTCATTGTACAAACATTGGAGTTATTCAGGACTCAGTTGCATTATCATTGCTTGAACTCCAAAGTAAAAAATTATAGGTACTATGCTACGAAAGTTTTCTTCCACTTGCCAAGAAATATCCTTTACTTATTTCCAGGACTTGTGAGCCTCTTTTATTGTCAAAGGCCTGAGAGTGAATGGTCTGATCACTTTCATTCATCTGGCTCCAACTAAAGCATTTTTTAGTACCACCTGTCTTTGCCATTCAGCAAAATTTAGGCAGCAGGAAAGAAGAGGTCAAAAGGGTCTGAGTATAAAGGGGGGCTTCCCTCTACAGCCCTCGTTTCCAGTCCTTTGATTTCTCTCACAAGGCCCCATGGTCACCCACATGGAAACCAATAGAGAGGGCAAAAAAGGTGGCAAAGCTACTCTTTGTTCCTCTTAATTGTGAACCAGTTTATTTGATTGCTGTGACTTGCGCCTTCTGGAAAGGATCGCATAATTTGGCAATTGAATTCCAAGATTCTCATTTATTGTAAATTGTGCCTTTGCCAATTGCTTTTGTTAGGGCTCCCCATTTCACCTCATGTCTGTGCTCTCCTCTTTTGCAAAGGCACTGATCTGTGAAAATGAATTAAACAGATTAAGAAGAAGCTTTTCTTATTCCTTGGAATAAAAATGGCAATTGCAGACATGACACATTCTTATATGTGACTCTATAAAAAAAAAAACCTAGACAAGAGGTGTCTCTAAGTAAAATAAAACAAAAACACCGCAACCAGAAAATGTTTTTAAACAGAAAGTAGCTCAAATTAAGCACCCCTGTAAGCTAGAGTGATGTTCTCCTTAATGACAGCCAACAATGATAATACAGTTATTGGGCTTTCAACAAACCAATATCATAATATTATCATATAGTCTTATAATTAATGTTGATCTTGTTATAATGTGATTCTTTTTCTCAAAGAAACATTTACGATATTAAATAGCTCTAATCTTATACACATCTCCCAGTTCACAACTTTTCAGAGCAAAATACTGAAAAGGAGAAAACATGCCCATTGCATGTTATCTACATGTAAAGATTCTAGGTACCATTTGATCTCACTAGACCAGCGCCAACCCCATTGGGAGGGATGAACATTTAAATACACCAAAGCATCATACTGGTACATTCCTGGGAGTTAGGGAATTAGAAAGTCCTTACGTTGAAGACAAGAGTTTCCATGGAGGATTCCTGGAAGTTTCCGTGGTGCAAATTTCCAGCAAAGAGAAGATACAATGTGGGCTTCAATTTGGTGACCACCAAAGATGAAAAGTATATCAGGTGTACAAGATGTATTGTACAAGATATTCAGTGACCCTACATTTTATTGTTATTGGTCAAAGGGTTTTAGTTAGTAAAGACTTAATACTTCATGTTAAGAGGTAGAGAAAAGAGAGTCCTCATGCACTGTTGATGTGAATATAGATTGATACTGCTACTATGAAAAACTTTACAAGATTCCTCAAAACATTAAAAATGAAAATTTATATATCTAGCTATTCAACTCAAGATATTTATCCAAGCAATATGAAAAATTAATTCAAAAATATAACATGCACCCCTGTATTCACTGTGTGATTTTTAATAGCCAAGCTATAAACTGAACATAACTAAATACCCATCATTGGATAAATTTGGAATATATATACACAATGGAATAGTTTTCCACTATAAAAATGATTAAATTTTGACATCTGCACAACACAGATGAACTTGAAGGAATCATGCTAAGTAAAAAAAATTCCTATAAGAAAAACTTTAGGGGCTGAAGTGATAGCACAGCAGGGAAGGGCATTTGCCTTGCATGTGGCCAACCCAGGTTCAATTCCCAATATCCCATATGGTCCCCCCAAGCACCTCCAGGGGTAATTCCTGAGTGCAAAGACAGGAGTGACCCCTGAGCATAGCCAGGTGTGACCCCCAAAAAGCAAAAAAAAGCAAAAAAAAAGAGAAAAACTTTAAAAACTCATGAAGAATATACTAGTGATCACAGGGGTGGAGGGGGGAGCGGGGGGGGGGGTTGGAGTGGTAGAGTAAAAGGGGTTATAGATGGAAACAAGTCTTTTGTATGTGTGGAGTGGGGGCACAGGGAGAGGATCATGATGTAGTAGACAGATGTCACATTTGTACGCTTGAAACATATATATAATGCTATAAAGTGATGTTATCTTCAAAAACTGACTTGGTGCTTTTACTTTCCTAGTTCATTTGCTTAATTTTTGTTTTGAGTAAAGGGAAGGGTAGGGGAAGCAAAAGGAACAGGACGCCCACTCTGTTTCCAAGGCAATCAGCCACCCCTCACCACCACCCGCAAGCTCTGGTTCTCCATTCAAATTGAAGTTAGCAAGGGTTGGCAAATCAAACTTCCTCCTCTCTCTTCCGGATAATTGTGCAATCTGCTCCAATATTTGTTGTGAAGAATCAATCAGGAGTGCACAAAAGCTTCATGGCTAGGGAATGGAAAGAACTCTTTTCAGAGGAGTTATTTTTATCGTAGTGATTCCTGGCATTATTTTTTTTAACAGCTAATTTATCTCCATCCACTTTTTGCATGAAGGGGAAAATGAGCCCGTCAGACTCACAAGGAGAGCAAATGTCACCATCTTGCAGAGGGGCAAGAGTCTAGCTGAGGCCAGTCCCTTCATAGGGCAGCCCGGACTCAGAACCGTCCCCAGAGTCATGGTCGTGATGTCAGTTATGGTCTCCTTGGCACCCTGTGCTCTGGGCATTTTACAGAAAGTTTAATCCATTGCACCATTTTTTGTTTTCAGTGGAACAAATAATTATAGTGTGGGGTAGTCGTGCTCATTGCAGGGCATTTCACATCCCCTCCCCCTCTTACTAATACTGTTGGCAACCCCAGTCACTGTAACCACTCAAGTAACACCTCATGTCCATTTCCAATCAGAGCCGCCCTACTTGGTTGAGCAAGATTTAGTATGTTCCCTTCAAATTGGGGAAACTAAGGCAGAGAGAGTGACTGACCAAGTCCATCAGAGAACACAGACAATAAAACGAAACAGGAAATAACGTATCTGGGTTCACAGTGAGCAAGTCCAATGAGGAAAAAAAAGTTACTAAAAAACTTGGGTGGGCAAAACTGTATGGTACTTTGTACTGGTTTCCAGGAAGAATGCAAGATTATAATAAGGATAGTAATGTTAATAAGGACAGTAACAGCCACAGTTAACGTGTATAAACGCTTATTATGTGGGAGGCACTTTAATGTTCCTTATACCAGCATCCTCACTTAACTATGGTATTGGGAAATTAAATTACTTACCCAAGGTCACAAAACTGATGCTTTAACCAAGACTTCAAAGATCTTCTAATCTAATAATGATATTTATGCAATTAACAGTAACTTTATAATAAAGGAGCAAATTTTATTCAAATGTCAAAAAAATCTAGCAAATTAAATTTTAGGATTAGAAAAATACAATCATACTGAAGATGATCAGAAAAGGGATTTTTGCTACTTTGTTTTTTGCTGTGCCAAGGATTAAAACTCAGGTCTCTTAACATACAAGGCATGCACTTTCACCTTTGACCCACATCTGAGCAAAGGAAAAGTTTCTAATAAGAAATGTTTTCAGTGAGAAACTTTAAAGAGCACAGGATTTTGATAGTTGGATAGGATTTCAGGAACAGGACAGTGCTACAGTGCTAACACACACACACACACACACACACAAACACACACACGAAAGATCACTTTTCCAATCATTTCCAATCACTATCATTTTGACAAAGACTATACAGGAAAATGTTTGCACAAAATTAGATTTTAAGCAAACAATGCCTTGCTAGATCATTTTAAAAGTCAGTAAGCCTCATAAAAGAAAATGCCTCAAAAAAAGCATGCCTCTACACATCACGACACCTAAATAAGTTGCCTTAACTGAAGGTGAACAGCAATGAATCAGTTTTAAAAGTAGATGTCTTTTGGAATCTTAATTTATAATAGGTGTTAAAATATTTTAACGCTGTTTTCTGCAACCCCTATGTTTGATATAATCTTTTCTTTCAACCTGACTTACCATGACACTCTAGTTGTAGAAGTACTATACATTCCCGTTCATTTCAGCAAAAACTTAGTCAACCACTAAGAGAAAAAGTTTGTCACGAATTACAAAGAGAAAAATAAAAATCATATTTTTATTTTTGAGCCAAGAATCCTACAGAATAATTTAAAATGTACTTAAATAGTTTTTATATAAAATCAGAGTATACCCACTTAAAATTCCCTAAAAACTTGGCAATAGGGCCAGAAAGGTTGACGCACTTTGACTATAATGACCCCGATTCAAATTCCAGCACCACATATATGGTCCTTGAGCAGAACCAGGTATATCCAACAACCCCCTCAAAAAAACTGAATGATTAAAAAAAAATACAATTAATCACTCAGAGGGGGGAGAGAGAAGCCACAGCATATCTGGAAATACCAACCCCTATGTTCGATAAAATCTTTTCTTCCAACCTGGGTTACCATGACACTCTAGTTCTTGAAATATTATACCTTCCCCTTCATTTCAGCAAAAAATTAGTAAGAAACCAAAAACAGGGCTGCGACAGAGGTTAGTGGGAGAACCGGCATCTTGCATGTGTCAGGCCCTGGGTTTGGTCCCTAACACTGCAAAAAAAGAAACCAGAAATTCAATTTTAGAAACTGGAAAACTGAACAAATGTTGATAACCATTACACAGGAGAACACTGAATCTGGATTAGCCTAAAGAAAAACCAGACCCATCTGGTTTATAAAGTACTTAAATTTCCATTTTTAACAAGTCTCAAACTCTTTGTAGAAGTGGAAAATGTTAGAGATGAGCAAGAAAAATATAGGACGTGAAACACTGTAAGGTACAAGCAATGACGTATTGCAGTGTGTAAAATGCAAGGATGAACACAAATGCCAATCAGGAAAAGTTCCCCCTGGTCAAGACTGGAACAATTTGAGCAACAAGATAATTAACAGTATTATGTATTATGTTATAACACAAAAAAATAAGACCAAGGAAATAGCGGCAGTAGAACAACTAATGCCTAGCATGGACAAGGCCCAAAGTTTAATTCCCAGCACTGCCCTGTCCCCCCAACACTGCCAGATGCAGCCCTGGCAAAATAGAGAACTGCTGACTCCAGGCCCTGCAAGTTTTGCTGGGTGTGGACCCTGAAACAGAGTAATAAAATATTTAATATAAAAATAATCTAAAGAATAAAATAAGTATCCAATAGGTTATGCAATAGAAGTGAACAAATGGCATAAAGAAACAACCCTTCTCTTTGTGTGTGTGTGTGTGTATTTGTGTGTGAAATCAAAC
>JAOXYA010000032.1:42022182-42033065 GCA_028565675.1 Sorex palustris | reverse complement strand
GCCCGGATTCTATCTTGGCATCATACATGGTACTGTAAGCATCAGCAATAACAATCACTCAGAACAGGCCAACAGTAGCCTCTCAGCACCTCTGGAGTGACAGAAAAAATAATTCATATATTAATAAATAAATTTTATTAATTTTATTTCCTATTTCACAAATAGGAAAGACTTCTCAAAAAAAATTACAATAAACCCCAAGACATGAATTGAAAAGGAACAAAAGAGGGGCTGAAGAGATAGTAGAGTGGGTGGGATTCTTGCCTTACAAGCACCCACCGGATTCGATCCCTACAGCCCATATGGCTCCTTGTACACTGCCAGAGGTGATTCCTGAGAGCAAAGCCAGGAGTTATCCCTGAGCATCACTGGGTGTGGCCAAAAACCATGAAGAACAGGAGGAGAGATGGAGGGAGGGAAGGAGGGAGGAAGGAAGGAAAAGAGACCAAAGATACTCAGATATCTATTGATTAATCTATTCAACAAACATCTACTGAGAACTTTTGTAGCCCAGTTCTCTGCTCCTGAAGACTTTAGTCAGGAAGCCATACATGTAAGCATATAATGGCCCAGCGCTAAGATCCTTTTACCAAGACAGAAACAAGCAGGGAGCAGGGGGATGCAGACCGAGACAGAGAGAGGTGGGAAGACGGGATCAATGAAAGATGCAAACATCAGAGATGCTCCGACCCACCAGCAATTCCTAAGCATCCAAAGAAACTGTTAGTGTAAATAAAGATAAGAGCAATTTTACTTTAAAAATAGGAAAATGAAGGAAACGGCAGATCAGAATTTTTCAGCTAAGTGCAAGGATGAGAGGCATAGCAGGAAAACAATCCAAGTTGCTAATCATTTTCTTATTGACAATAACAACTTCTATCCTCAGGCCCTTCTCTGTCTCCTCAGTTCCCTGTTGTTTGTGGGTAAATATCCACCTGCTATTTTACAGTATTCCTGCTTAATTGGCAACCAGCTGCCTCTGGGAAATAAGATATTATGTTCAGTGTAACTATTTTTTCCACCCCCATCTTATCACTGAGAAAAACACTGACTAGAGGAAATTATATTCTTAAAATAGACAGCTTCTTTAAAAAAAAATATTTAAACCAGCAACGAGCTATGAAGTTAGTCCGGAGGAATATATTTTCTAGGTCAGCTCAAGGTAGGCAAAGCCTGTACAATCATGATTTGTTGTATTATTGTTTTTCACAGAGCAACAGGAGAGCTCAGCCCTGGCGATTGCTTCTCAATTGGATTAAAGAATCAGCCGCTCCCTACATTGCCTCCCTTTAGAGTATTTGTATTTGAAACTTTTATGGCCCTTGAACTTTTGAGACTGTTCGATAGAAATTTTCCATAGTCTGAAAACTGGGTTTCTGGGCCAGCTGACTGCTGTCTCTCTGTTCACATAATGCTGGTCCGATCCGCCAGCCATCAAGAGCGTTTTGGAAAGCACCATGAGCACACAATAGGGGAGTGCGTGAGTAAGGCCACTCTGAGTGACAATAGAAGAAAGACAAATGCACCAGGCATCACGGTGATAGGGCAACCCAGAGACAGGGACCTCCCTAAAGGATAAAGACTGTCCCCCACTGCCAATAAGGTGGGAAGTGGGAAGGGGCCGTGTTGGAACACAATCTGACTAAAACCCAATCATGAACAACTGTGTATCTCACTATGATTCAATTAAGAAAATTACTTTGTCTTTTTAAGCCAATCCCCAAAAAGTAAAAGAATATAATGCTAGTTGCTTCAGCCATAGAATAGAAGAGATTTGTTTATAGGAGGAAGGTGAGGGAGTGGAACACCCAGCCTGCAATGTTGGCCTGACTTAACAGAGGCCCTGTTGCTTATATCCCTCTTAACAGATAAATAAATAGTTCATGTTCATCCCTAATTCATCAATACTGTAATACAAATGCAAAAAAAAACCCAATATCTTATAAATGTAGCAGATATAAGTCAAAAAAGCTCTAATGCCCTGAGACATCAGTAATAGGGCAACCCAGAGAGACAGGGAACTCCCTAAAGAATAAAGAATGTCCCCCACTACCAATATGGCGGGAAGTAGGAAGGGACGGGTGTTGGAACATGATCTGGCTTTCTTAAATCGCAAAGAATTTAATATAAGAAACTGCATGGAGGGGCCGGAGCGATAGCACAGCGGGTAGGGGGTTTGCCTTGCACGCGGCTGACCTGGGTTCAATCCCCGGCATCCCATATAGCCCCCCAAGCACCACCAGGAATAATTCCTTAGTGCAGAGCCAGGAATAACCCCTGAGCATTTCTGGGCGTGGTCCAAAAAGCAAAAAGAAAAAGAAAAGAAACGCATGGAAGGTTGGGAAGATAGCCCAACAGGTTTGATCACTTGTTTCCCATGCAGAAGCCCAGAGTTTGATACCCAATACAGCATGATCCTCCAAACACTGCTCAGAGCAATTGCTGAGCACCTGAAATTAAAATATGGTGCTGGGTTAAAATAATTAAATTTGAAATGAGAAGATGGCTCACAGGGCTGGCGTGTACCACATATTTAGTTTGCTCAATAAATACATGTTTTGAAAGCTACTGCAAACTACAAGCATCATTACTTTATTTAATATGTAGTATTTTTATCTTAGGTAATTATTGGGCCACACCCAGGGGTTACTCCAAGCTCTGTGCTCAGGCATTGCTCCCAGTGGTGCTTGGGTATCTGGCAGTGCTAGGGATCAAATTCAGGCCTCCTTCATGCAAAGTCTGCACTCAGTTTATTGGACTATATCTCTCCAGCCCGATGCACGATAATTTTTTCAGATTTAAAAAAAAAATTATTTGCATTTTAATTTAAAAAGTAAGAAAACATCCTCTTATTTAAAATTAACTTGAAGAAAGAAAGAAAGAAAGAAAGAAAGAAAGAAGAAAGAAAGAAGCAAGGAAGGAAAGAAAGAAAGAAAGAAAGAAAGAAAGAAAGAAAGAAAGAAAGAAAGATCAGAATGGACTATCCTTCATTTTCCTTGTTCTCAGTTGGTTTTAAAAAATTATCACCAACAGTCCTGCATTTAGAAACAACTGCTCTAAAGACCTTAGGGTCAAATATCTTCAATGATAACCAAATCAATGCATGTGTAAGGCCAGGCCTCGGGCAAGGGAGGCACTAGCCTTGAGTGTGAAATTTAGGAGGTTGCTCACAAAGCTTATTTGTCTAATAATTAAATAGTTTGCTAAAGCTAAATTAACACAAAAATACAACTGTTTTGAACGAAATATCAGAATCGACAATAAAGATAGGACCAATGTTACATTAATTTGTCCTCTTGTTAGAGCTCCAATATAGTTCCACTGGTGCTGAGTACAGGAATGCTGTGAACACTGAAAATTAAGAGTGTGATGACCCCCAATTGTTCCCCTTCCTTCTAAAATACCATGCCAGCTGAACACAGGGGCCATGTGTGCAACCTCTGGCCGATATTTTCTGCCCATTCATAAGACCTCCAGAGTACTTCCTGGGGACAAAAACAGTACAGTGGTTAAGGCACTTGCCTTGCATAAAGTCAACCCTGGTCTATCCTCAACATCACATATTCCTGGAAACCACGTCCTATGGGCACCTTCAAGATTAAGTCCTGAACACAACTGTGTGTGACCCCAAAACAACAAAAACAAATCTTACTCTCTGCTTCTCTCTCAGAAATATAGGTAGGTCAAGACGGAGTTTTCTTTACCAAAGGAATTGATAACCTTCCAACAGAATACAGGGACAAATTGGAACTGAAAAACACAAATTTGAAATTCTCCAACACAGAAGAAATAGAGTTATCCCTTAAACTCCTGTTGTGACGTCCAGGGAGAAAGTTTCCATTCTGAGGGGATGAACGCTAAGCCAATGGTCTCAGCTAGGTACCCTGTTTGGACGTTAGCCAGGAGCATCAAACCTTTATGGGATTGTTCCTCTATTTTTGATCTATACCATTCTCACTGGTGTGAGACAGCATCTCATTGCCCCCTTGATTTGGATTTCCCTAACAATAAGTGACACTGAGCACGTGTTCATGTGTCTGATTCCTCATCCGCCTGTCTTAACACTGAGAAGTGTCTGTGCATTTATTCTCCCCATTTTTGATAGGGTTTTTTAATTTTTTTGTTTATTTCTGTGAATATCTTATACATCCTGGATATCAACCCTTTATCTGATCGACCCTCTATCTGATGAGTGAGAATATTTTTTTCCCATTCAGTTAGCTGTCTTTTAGTTTCAGCCCGTGTTCCCTTTGCCAAGCAGAAACTCATCTGATGTTGGCACATTTATTTTTTTATCTTGTTGTCTTTGCCAGTGGTATCACTGTATCACTGTCATCCCATTGTTCATCATTTTTTTTCAAGCAGGCACTAGTAACGTCTCCATTTGTCCCAGCCCAGAGATTTTAGAAGCCTCTCCTTACTCATCTTTCCCAACGCTGCCTTTTTTGGAGGCTCTTTCAGGGTCAGGGGAATGAGACCCATTATTGTTACTGCTTTTGGCATATCGAATATGCCACGGGGAGCTTGCCAGACTCTTTCGTGGTATCAGATCAGAAATATGCCTTTGTATTCTAAATTTTGGAGTATTCTGCCTACACTTTCTTCGATGTACTTCATAGTTTCCTGTCGGATCTCAAGGTCCTTGATTCACCTTGAGTGAGGTCTGAGGGACAGCGTGATAGTACAACAGGTAGGGAGTTTGCCTTGTCTGCAGCTGACCCAGGTTCAATCCTTCGGCCTACCATATGGTGGTCCCGTGAGTCTGCCAGGAGTGATCCCTGAGCCCAAAGCTAAGAGTAAGCCCTGGCACCACTGGGTGTGGCACAAAAAAAAACACTAAAAAAAAAAAAAGAACAACTCTTAAAGGGCCAAAGAGAGATAGTACAGGAATAGTACACTTGCCCTGCTCACAGCTGACATGGGGCTCGATCCCCAGTACTGCACACAGCCCCTGAGTCCCCCCAGAACTCAGAGTCAGGAATAAGCCCTGAACAACATCAAGTGTGACTCCAAAACAAAATTAAATGAATGAGCAAATGAACAAACCAATAGAGCCCAAATCTTAGGGTAACATTCTAGTGCTCCTCCTGTCTCCAGAAAGGGTAGAAGAGGCACATTTGAAAGGTGCCCTCTGTCTCCTGGAGAGACAGGGCAGCTCCTAATGGCTCCTATTTATCGAGCACTCCCAACGCTCAGCACTTTACATACATTATCTCATTTCATGTTGATAGCATCTCTCTGAGGAATGCATTATCCTTCTCTTGTGATGAAGGAAACGAGGTCCATGGCCGTGGAGCTGAGACTTGAACTCAGCTAGTCTGAGTCCAGCACCTACAGGCCTAACCACACGACTCTCTTGCCTCTTAGGCGCTAAGACAGGTAGGAAGCTTTTGTCTGGAATAATATTGACAGACAGGTATCTAGAAAATATCTCCCAGACGATTCCGATTTCAGCACTGGATCACGCAGGGACCAGCAGGCCGTACAGTCACCCGCGTGACATTGAAGGGCATTATGATCGAACGCTGAAGGACAAAGTAAATCTAATCAAAAGATGCTGTTGAAGGCATCGTCAGCTACCTTGACATCTCGTATCTTCCTAAACAAGCCCCATGGGGAAACATTTCTTGTTACGTTCAGAGTCTAGAGAATCTCTATTCTCCTAAAGAGTCATCTGTTTGTGAATCTGAACAGAATGCATTCTGTTACTGTTTGGTTTCCATCCTTGCTGTGGCTCCTAGGAATTGTGGAGCCAAATTTATATCCCATAGCTAGAAATTCTGCAGAACCATATACATATAATCTGTCTCTTAGTATACAGTACTACGCTCATTCGTTAATGTGCGCGCATGTGCACGTATGCACATGTGCATGTGTGTGTGTGTGTGTGCATGTGTGTGTGTGTATGTGTTCAGTTTATCTGTCTTGTTCTTTTATTTTTTAGTCACCATGAATTATAAACGCATTCATGCTTGGGTTTCAGGCATACAGTGTCCAGCACTAATCCCTTTTCCAGTGTCCATTGCCCTTGACAAGTATTCCCAACCCCCCCATCCCCCAGCCTGACTCTATAACGGGCACTTTAATCATAAATTGTAGGCACTATGGTGTACATTACTGTTACTCATAAGGTTTCCTGCTTTCAGCATCTCCTCCTCCTTCAAAGTGAGCTCTGCCCTCCACTATTGTCACTGTGCTCTTTCCTATCCTGTTCCTCACCCAAAGTGACATGCTTCCCGCTGAGGACCAGTTCTCCTGTTCATTATTTCTATTGGTTTTGGGCATTTGTTATTCCCCAGATATGTTTCTTGACATCCCACAGATGAAGGAGATCATTCCCTGTCAGTCTTTCTCCCTACAACTTCACTCTGCATAATACTCTTAGATCCATCCACATAGCAGCAACTTAGATGATTTCATCTTCATCTTTTCTCACAGCTGAGTAATATTCTGTTGTGTATATGTACCATAGTTTCAATATCCAGTGCCCATTCCTTTCTGTATTAATTTCCCATCTCTATTCTCCTTCATCCCTGATTTTTACAGCTATTAATTCTTTACTTTGTGCCGGAGTGATAGTAGAATGGGTAGGGCGTTTTCCTTGCATGTGGCCAACCTGGGTTCAATCCCCAGCATCCCACATGGTCCCACAAGTACTGCCAGGAGTAGTTCCTGAGTGCAGAGCCAGAAATAACCCCTGAGCATCACTGTGGCTGACCCCCCAAATTTTTTTTTAATTTTTAATATACTGTCTATAATCTCCTATGAAATGAGGAGAAGGATGAATAGTAGTTGAAGCACTGGCTGCCTTTTTTTTTCAGAGTGGGAAGACATGACTGACATCTATTCAAGTCCCTGAATCCCCAAATCAGAGGAAAGCAAAACTCCATCAACAAGGCATATGGGAATCTTGTGACCTATAAAGGTAATACAGCAAAGCAGCAAGTAGGGAGGAAAATAAAAAACATGCTATGACTGGAGAGGGTGAAACTCATGTTAACCAAGAAAAAATATTATCACTACACTGATAATCCTTTGAGCCACCTTGGGGATACTACCCATGGATGAGGGAGAATTATGGAGGACTACATTTCCATTCACAGTGCTGAATTTGTGCATCTACTCACAGGCTTGACCCTGAGACTTCTATTAGCATAAACCGCACACTCTCTTGAACCCACCATTCTGGCACTAAGCATCCTATAAAACATGATTATATGTGCACAAATTGAGCTGTGTCTTTGCATTGGTTTAGCTCACTGACGTGCAAACTGTCACTCCAAATTATAATTAAACTTTCAGGCACCAAATTTATCTCAGGTCTATGAAAAGTTAAGTGAAGTCACCTTCAAGGGCCCCCTAAGTGTTTTTGAAGCGAGCACTATTCACGACATTCTAATCTTGAGTTGTTTATTCAATAATATAACCTTAGCAAAGGCAGACTGATTAGCAAAGAGAAGCATTTACTAGGAAGGAACATTTGACTGAAGAGGAGTCATAGGGGAGGACCTCTGGTTGGGACTTTTCTCCACTTGTGGAAGCAAATACCCTTTGAACTCTTTGTTCAAGATGCTCCTTACTGGATCCGGATTTTCAACGAATTAAAAACTGTACCCAAGCTTAGGCAGTGATCTATAATGATAAATGGTGCTGGATATCTCCAGCACTCATCCTAAGTTATTATACCTGCCAAAAGAAATTTCTGTAGATAACCATTTATGTTTCTAAATCAATCGACCAACAAAATATGGAACAGTTATCACACATGAGCTCGTCATTGTGGCAAGTTTAAAGGTGAAACCACAACAGAATCAAGACGCAATCACTGCCTTTGTTTTAGAAAACAAGCCACTTATTAAAAATTAAGGAATTCTTAAAGTCAAGGCATTTAGCATTAGCATAGAAGTTAAGGGGAAAAAGAAAAAGCAGGTCCAGAGAGATAGTGCAGCAGATCCGGTATTTACACCTTACACCTTGCACACAGCCAACCTGGCTTCACTCCTTGGTACCCCACAAGATCCTTTGAACCCTGCCAGGATTAATTTCAGACTGCAGAGTCAGGAGTGTTCCCTGAGCATCACAGGTTCTAGCCCAAATCACAAAAAGCAAAAAAGGATAGAAGCACAGAGAGTGGGCTTCATAGAAACAAAGGTAGAATTTGAGCCGACCTCACGGGAGAGGTTCCACTCAACTAAAGGCAAAACGTGGGCGAGACCACTTGGTTCAGGTTGGGAAGAAGAGAAGGAAACTTGTAGGCAAAACTCACCATGGCAGTTTTGAACTGTTCTTGGAGTTCTTCCATCATTTGTTGATGTAAGAGACACAACAGATACTCCAGAAAAGGAAAGCAATTCTTGTACGATCAGGCAACTGGAATCGTTTAGGGAGAGTAGTTCCAGATTTTGTTTTCCTGGTTTACCAGTTGAACTTCATTGATTCTTTCCCTTCACGTGGGTCTGACTTTCCCAGTGAAAACTTTTGAAAGTACTTTTTTGGTTGAGTTTGGATCTCTCCTTGTAGTGTTCAGGGGAAAGTACTTTTTTGGTTGAGTTTGGATCTCTCCTTGTAGTGTTCAGGGGATACTCCTGGCTCTGCACTCAGAAATGATTCTAAGTGGACCATAGGGGATGCCAGGGATTGAACTTGGGTCTGACACATGAAAAGTAAAAGGCCTACACGCTGTACTATCTCTCCAGCCCCAATTTTGAAAGTTCTTTTATTGCGATTTGTAAAGAATATTCAAAGTTATCTATTCCTTTTTTTAATATCGTGAAAATTTTATGTATTTATTTTTGCCACTACACATTTTCACCGAGAGTACTGCCCTTTTAGAGAGCTGTGCTACCGGACACGCAACTTATACCCCCTGCATTGGGATGAGGCTAAACCTTCCGATCATAAAACTAATGGAAGACGGCTTCATTTCCCTCCCTCTGCTTCTAACCACCAGGGAGACCTTCATTTTTCTTGAAGCTGATGATGGAATTGCCTAATGAATGGGGGAGCGCGATTCTTCGTGTGGACGGGGGCTAGGAGATGATTGATTCGTAGCCAGTAGACATCGGTTTCAGAGCAGCCAGCGGTGTTCCTGAAGCGACTAGAGCTAACTGGAGTCTACATCCTCCCGTCAAGCTAAGGGCTTTCGAAACGCCAGGGAGAAGGAAATCGCACATTTTGTTTCTTCATAATAAATCTCCCATCTTATCGTTCGAGACAGCTTGCTCTCCCGAGGGCCACAGGCCTGCTCTTCAGCCTGTTCACTTAACTCCTCCCACCTCCCACCAACTCCTGTTAAAAGGGTTGCTGGGATCCGAAAGGGCAACAGGCCACATCTAGCTTTTCCTTTTCTCCCCTTACCGCTCCTCTCCCGTCCAATGTCCAATCTCATTTAGGCCTTTTTCCTTTGCCTCCCCTTCCCCCTCCCCAGCCATCACTGCCCCTTCCCCCTGCTTCATCCATCCTGACCCAGGGGGTCTCCCTCTATAGGTCTTCAGAGAGAAACAATTCCTGGATTGAATGGCGAAGCAGAGCATTAGGCTACGAGGCTAACTCAATCTCAATTGCTACTTGGCATTACATTTTATGAGTGAGAAATGCAATAAAATAGCCATTTCTAAATTTAACTAGGATTATGTAATGCAATTATTATTACAGAAGGTTGTTGTTTACGTATTGCCTGAGCTATCGATTAGTGTGGAAAAGGCAATGTACAGGAAGCCGGAGAAATCGATCATTATTTTTAAGTTGGTAATCAAATATCTCATTTGTTTCCATGAATTTTCCTCCAGTAATCATACTGCACCTCACATAATGTACCAGTGGACTGCAACGCCCAGTCCCATGCCAGCACTAGAATAGTTTTCAGCAAAAGAGGCAAAGATGACTTTCCTGCTCTATTGTTTGAGATGCTGGAACAGACCATGAAAGCAGAGTAAACCATATTTTCCTTCCTCACACCCTTCCTACCCCTAATAACCATAAGCTAAAACCACTTAAGGATTACAATTATCCATCATCATTATCGCTCATATTATGATGAGGCTGCTACCCACTGCAAATGATGCTTCTGAAAATGAAAGATGCTCCTTGGAGGGATTTTTGTTTGTTTGTCTTTCTGCTTTATAGACTCCTTCAGGCGGAATGGGGGCAGGGGAGGAAAGAGATGGAAATTCAGTCAGGAAAACAATTAACCAGAACAGCTTCACTGCACAGTAATATCAAATCATATAGCAATTAGACCTGTGCACAAATCCCGGTTTTGTTTCATGCACATTTAAGGCTGAAAACTGATGCGTACACTGAGCTGATGCTGGACTGCAAATGAAAAGAATCAAAGAGGTAAATATTGCAAGATTCATTCTCTGCCTAATCACATTTCTAGAGCGGCAATTTGGGTTAAGAGTATTTTTAGTCTGTGCACTAGAAAATTCACCTTCTCTTCCCTCACGTCTTGGTAGAAGATTGCCTGAGAATTGCCTACCGTTCTCTTTCTTTTCGCACTGAATATTAAAAAGTCAATGTATTTTTTAAAAATATATTGTGCTTGTTCGCTAATAAAGGGATTCATTAACCTATTGTCCTCACACATTACCAAAACCTTTGATTGTCAAATTCAGGAAATTAATAACGAAAGCTTCCCCCAAAGCAAGGCAACAATGCTTTTAGCATCAGGAAAGAGCCATCAATCCTTCGGTTGGGTGTGCTTTGACCATGCCTGAGAAATTTACTTTGGGCTTATAAAATTGTCAGGATAGATTACATAACCTGTAAAATATGCATATTTTCTCCTAATTGAATGCTTTTCCGATGTCTATTTCTCTGTCTGTGCTGGGTATATGTCTCTGAGGGTGCCTGACTGTCTTTGTGTATATCTTTGTGTGTGC
>JAOXYA010000032.1:42007803-42020530 GCA_028565675.1 Sorex palustris | reverse complement strand
GGTGCTCCCTTCTCTATCTGAGCTGCCCTTTCCCCTAGAATGCCCGGCTGGCCTCTAAGCCATGGAGTAATCCTTCTAGTACTGATCTCAGCTATTCTTGGGTATTAATCTCCTATTTCGTTACTTTATGTCCCCTAGATGAATGCAATCTTTTTATGCCTATCACTCTCTTTCTGACTCATTTTGCTTAGGATGATACTTTCCATGTAGTACCATGAAGAATCTTTCTTTGCTCCACTTTATATTTAGAGATCCCTTGTCAAAGATTAGCTATCCATATACCTACTGATCTGTCTCTGGGCTCTTCATTCTATTTTATTGGCCTGAGAGTTTGTCTTTATTCCAATACCACACTGTCTGAATTAGTGTAGCTGTATCATATCATTTAAAGTTGGGAAAAGAAAAGCCTCCCATAATTATTTTTTTTCCTAGAGTGATTTGAACTATTAGGTGAATAACAAACATCTTTTGACTCCCAGAATTTTTTTAGGTGGATGGGCACTATGCCCAGCAGTGCTCAGTATTTACTCCTTGCTCCGCTTCTGGGGATCACTGCTGGTGTGGTAAGAGTGGGAGACCATATCGGGTGCCAGGCATCAAATCCAAGTCAGAGTACAAAACAAGCACCCTACCCACTATACTATCTCTCCAGTCCCACTTCCATGATTTTAAGTTATTAAGATGTTCAATGAAATCAAAATATCAATAATTTTGTGTTAAGGGATATGTGATATTAAGAATTTTTAATACTTATCTGGGAATTTGGACTCTGCAACTTGAAATTCAGTCTTATGATTCCAATTTAAGATATATAACTGAACTACAGTTAGAGCTGTAATTATCAACATACTACAGTATTTGAAGAATTAAGAGATTTTTAGTACGTCATATCAGTAAATTTGATTTTGATTTACGGCACCAAAGTACTTAGAAAGGGTTTTTCAGTTAAAAGATAATCCAGAAAAAGAAAGGCAAGAAAATTTACATTTTAAATCAGGGATTAGAGAGAAAGTAGAGCAGGTAAGGTGTTTCCTTATATACAACTGACCCGGATTTATTCCCAGAACCAATATGGTCCCCAGACCACCACTAGGATTGATCCTGAGCATGGAGCCAGGAATAAATCCTAAGCATAGTCAGACGTGGCCCCCAAAAATAGAATAGGTAACTACTGAAAGAAACCTAAGATATCCAAGGTGATTTAAGTTTCTAAATCAAACCTAACATTAGCAAAATGTTTCCTTAAAGAAGCTGCCCGGGGGCAAAGCGGGGGTCACGGCATCTGACCCAGATGTGGTTCCCAGCACCACTGGAGTGGCCAGGGATCCCCTGGTAGCTGAAGGCTTAGGGTAGCACCACACCCTCAGGCCTTTTCATTGAACAGCCAAACTTGTCAGAGGAGAATTGACAGGAGAGGGCCCCAGACCTTCTGAGTCCCTCTAGGGAAACCCAGAAAGGGCGAAAGTGAAAAAACAGTGAAGGTTGGGAATGCCCTACCACTGAGGCAGGGGGGGATGGGAGGGATACTGGGATCCGTGGTGGTGGGAAACAGTGGAGGGATGGGTACTCGATCATTGTACAATTGAAACCCAAAGACAAAAATTTGTAAGTCTACAACTGTACCTCATGGTGTCTCACTAATAAAAAATTTTTAAAAATTAAAAAAAAAAGCAAAGGTTTACTGAATCTATAAATAAATGAGAACTTAAAACTGAACTTAATAGCTTAAGAAGGAACTAAAGGGCCAGAGAGATAGTATAAGGGTTAGTATATTTACCTGGCAGTACTTGGCCAAACCCTGGGTTAATCCCCAACCCCTAACCCAGCACCACCAGTGAGCCTTCAGAATCCAGCCAAGAGCTGAGGAGCACGGTGTGCAGCCTCAAAACCCCCAAATACATTATAAAAATATATTATCATATATTATAAGATATAATTGTGGAGCAACAGTAATTTATCCACCAATAGGTTTTTAAACAACAAACGCTCTAATCTTTTCTGCACAGGGAAAGTGCCTCAAAGGATATTTTTAATGCCCGATTTAATAATTTTATTGGGAACGAAAAGAGTGAATGGGAAGAAAGAATGACGCTCACAGGGGAAAGGCAGCGGGAAATGTGTATTTTCCACAGGCAGCGTTAACACTGTGGAGACCCTTTCCTCAAGGCCTCTGCTAGCTGCCAGAATATGCAGAAGTGCTACAAGAAAATGTGGGTGAAGCAAAATATCAGAATTACTCAGCTATGTATTATTAGTGCTTACTTTGTGCTTAACATTATAGGAAACCGCAATGTGTGTGAAGTTTTTAACCTAGTGAGGCAGGTGAAAATGCAGAAACCCGAGACAATTAGAGAACAGAATGATTCAGTTCAATAAACATTTATTGAGAATTAACCTTGCAAGAGATACGATGATTGTCTTCAGGGAGGGGAATAGAGAGGGCTCAAAAACAAACTACGATGTATAATTAAACGCCAAATTGCATGTGGGGGGAGGCCAGGGAAAAGCACTCAAGGAGAGATAGCAAGGAATATTGGAACAGCTGCCAGTTATCAATGAGGGAGAAACTGATCTGGGCTTTGAAGGATGGAAAGGACTGAAAAACACAAAGGGAACAACAGGGCCCAAGAGAAAGGGATTATGACCCTATTGTGCAAAAAAAAAAAAAAAGGAACAACAAAGAAACCAACAATGAAGAGATGCTTCTCACTGAGTGACAGGGAATGGAGCAATTCCAAATGACACAAGACCACAGGAAAAGTTTGTTTCCATCCAAATTGCTAAAGATGAGAAATAACGACAATAATGATCACCACAAAACATAAAAGAAGATAAAGCCTCCTCCTTCATAACAATGAACCAATTGATACTATTTAAATTTGATTAATCAAGGGAGGGTAAAATAAAAAGTTAAGTCATAGATCATCAGAGCTTTGGGGTAAAAACCAAAGGAAAGGGGCTGGAGCGATAGCACAGCAGGTAGGGTGTTTGCCTTGCACTGAGCCAACCTGGGTTCGATTCCCAGCATCCCATATGGTCCCCTGAGCACTGCCAGGAGTCATTCCTGGTGCATAAACCAGGAGTAACCCCTGTGCATGACCGGGTGTGAACCCCTCCCCCAAAAATTAATTAATTAATTGATTAATTTAATTTTGAGAGAGCACACACCCAGTGGTGCTCAGTGGCCACTAGGGCTTGGAGGACCCATGAGGTGCTGAGAACCAAACTCAGAGCCTCACACATGCTTAACACGTGCTCTACCACTTGCACTATCTTCCCTCTTCCTTTACATCTCTTTCCATCAAGGCATGCAATTTTAGTTATGCTGATAAATTACTTTTATTCAAAATTAGAATCCCTACCTGATGCGGGAATCACTTGGATATTTAAACAGGGGAAGGAGCTGAGGGATGGGGAGATTTAATCAAACCTTTCCCGGACACAGTTGGGCTGAAGTTGGGAGCAATTTAAGAAAGAAGGAACAGGTCAGGGCTGGGTAACTGGCAACTGAGTTCTGAAGACTTGAACCAGGTGGTCACAAGGAACAGAGAACACGAGAGAGAAGTCAGGGGCATCTGAAAATAGAATTAAACAGTCCTGGTTCCCAGCTGAAGAGCTGCGCCATCAATGATCCTTCCCAATCACATGTTGACAGGGAGCCTGGTTTTGATTCTCCACTTGGCTTCAACTGAAAATTTGACCAGTGTAACCAATGTGAATGATCGCAGTCTGCCAATCATTTTCTAAATCCAGTCAAATATTTATGAATGGAGTTATATCGGTCAGATTTGTATCAGCAAGTGTTTTTCTTAAATTAAACACAATTATAAGCTTTCCAGCCCTGAATCTGTCTTAATCGCCTTGTACCTGGTCCTGAGGAGCATGTGCTGACAAGAGAGGCTACGAAATGGGTATAGTGAAAGCCCCTGGCAGTCCTTTGGTTCAGGGGAGTTCTCACTGAAACACAATGTATGTCCCTGCCCAGATTCCCAATGTGGCAGATGGATAAGCAGCCCACACTGTGTGGGAGGAGACCCACAACAACATTGTTCGACAAGGATAAAGCCATTTGGCAAGCACCAGACAAGCTCAAGAATTTCGGGAACATCTAAATATTTCACAGTGCTCTGGTGACTCAGTATTTTTTTAATATCTCTACAGTGGATTTGGAGGTTGTGTGGATGTAACATGGAGAATCTGAATACAGAATTGTCTGTCTTTTCATTTTTCTTGTGGATTTTTTTTCCAATCATATTTGCATGCAGCCAAACCAGCACAGCTGACCTGGAAAGAGACACTAGCTGACAATGCACCTGGCTTCTTCCCCCGACAGTTGGATTTGACTGTAAAGCAACTGAAAGAGGAACAGCCAGGACTGAAACGTGGTGGTGGCTGCTCTTTCTTCCTCCACGCCTGGACTGGGACTTTGTTCTCTCTGTCTTACAGATGGGACCCAATACCCTACCTACCCTCTCATACTTTCGTCCGGTTGGTGAGTTAGCTTTGGGGCCCCCCTCAGCAGTGCTGGGGACTCACTCCTGGTTCTGCGCTCAGGGTGGTGTTCAGGGAACCACATGGCACGCACCAAACCTGTGGTGCTCTCTCTCCAGCCACTCCTCTTGTATTTTTTCAAATGTCTTTTCCAAGGACATAAATAAAGATTAGAATTTCCCTTCCTCAGACTGGAGAGATAGTACAGCAGGTAGTGCACGTGCCTTGCATGTGGTCAATGTGGGTTTGATTCCAGGCATTCCATATGGTCCCCAGAGCACCATCGGCAGTAATGCTTGAGCACCGAGCCAGGAGTAAGCCCTGAGCACAGCTGGGTATGACTCAAAAATAAAAACAAAACAAAGCAAAATGTTTCACTTACTAATCAAAATGTCTACTGAGTACAGCAAGTGCAATGAGGTGTGGAAATAGAAAAAATGCAAAAGAGAGGAGGGGAGGCCTTCACAACATTGTGCATTTCACTACCCACTGGACCATCCTTTCTGACACTTTCTCTCACCTCAGTGTACGATGTCTCCCGACCCTCTTCACTTCCAGCTCACCATCCCTCTGACTCTGCCACCACCGGTTGTATAAACATGTTGATGGAGTCCCCTTTTAAATATCAAACAAACAAACAAACAAACAAATGTCCGGGGCTAGAATGATAGTACAGTGGGTAGGGCTTTTGTCTTGCACACAGCAGACCGGGTTCGACCCCCCAGCACCCAATATGATCTAGGAGCACCACCATGAGTAACTCCTGAGCACCATCAGATGTGGCCCCAAAGCAAATAGAAACAAAGCAAACAAACAAAAAGTCCTTCCCCTCGCCACTGCCCTTCAAACCTCACAAAACCATGTGTCTATTCATGGCCTTCACAACACAACACAACACCCAACCCCTTCTCAGTTCCCCAACTCCTCCACAGGAACTGCTCTCACAATACAGCTAATGACTCTCCTTAGACCAATTCCAGTTACTTTATTTCCACAATTTCCTAATTGTTATTAGTTACCTTTAGACTCTCCCCCACTCCACTTAAAATTCTTACAAAAGAAACTACAAACTCCCGTCCACCCGCAACTTTTCCTTTTCTGGTTTTCGCTTCACTCTGCTCTGACTACAACTTCTTAATCTCCTTTGTTGGTTGATCTTACTAAGCAATGCTTCCGTGTGACCCCTAGGCTTGTTTTTCTGTCTTTCTTATTTCCTGCATACACTCCTCCAGTGAGTTCATCCTTTCCAGTAGATTCAGTCAGCATCTGTACGTGAATGACTGTCAGCTTGACGCTCCTTCCGAGTTTCAAAACCATCAATCAGACGGACATCACCATTTGACTGGTCCAGAAGCCTCTCAGCTTCATTTCCAAAATGAAACTCATCTATCTACTCACACTCATTCCGCGTGGGGCTGCCATCTTGTTGAGTAATGTGGCAATCTGCCTAGCTTGCTACTCAAAAGCACACAACTGTCGGTGAAGGCAAAGTATTTCATTTCTTGCGGGGAGGGTGGGGCAGCGTTGTGACTCAACAGAAGAGTGCCTGCTTCGCATGTGTGATGCCTTGGCTTTGAAAGAGCACTGAAAAGGTTATCAAACAAATCATTTTAAGAAGCTGGCTATCTTAAAAGCTGTTCTCTATTCACCTCGACTCTGATCAAATTGGTTCAGACTCATGCTTTTAATTCTACTGTTCCTCTAATATTAGTGTCAACTGTATTACAGAAAATAAAACGTTTTGTGTGCTACTTTGGAAGATGCGTAACAAGCCAGGATGATTTAGTAACTTATAAACAAAATCACATATTACTTAGTCTTCGATGCCTTTCTAAAATGTCATTATATATCCAAATTAATATGCCAATTGTGGACCAGTAGGATTAGCTAGAACCAAATTTGTGGCACTTTAACTTTACCATAGAAACAATGTGCTCATATGTAGTAACATACACAGAGAGTTGGTCTCCACCCAATGTCTGCCTTTCCTTACGTTTTGGGAAATTTTAGTTGAGAAGTAAGTATTGGTAGAGCCAATCAGGCAGACGGGTAATAAAAGATAGCACAAGTGTTCAGCTTAGGTGTTTTCTGAGACTTCCTTCCTCTGCAAGATGGGGTAAAGTTATTTACTACTTAGGAATGTTGGAAGAGTTGAATGAGATAACATGTGCAATGTTTGTCATATGCTAAGTTCTCAAAAACCTCAACAAAACTTTTATTTCAAAAATGTTCCCACAGTCCTTTTTCCTTTCCTCAATTCTGAGGTAATTTTAGCCTTTGGTACAGAAGGAAATGTACCTAGAAAAGTTCTATCTGACTCCAAATTAGAACTATGCCAGTAGACTTGTAAAACATTAAATTTGGTTTTAAATTATTTCATTTAAAATTTCTCCAGTGTACTCCATAATGGACCCAAACCCCAAGGGTATGTTAAGACTGACCTGACTTCTGAAAGCCCTAAAAATTCTCATTAGCGAGATTACATGAAATAGCCAGGAGCAGTGAATGCTGACTTCCCCTGGAGAACCAACTTTAGCACAGAGGTGAAATGGTCCTAAAACCCCACAACTCAGGAAAAGAGGGAAAAGGAAGTAGAACACAAAGGAGGATTCTGGATATTACCAGTCACCTCCTCCAACAATTCTTGCCTTCTGTTGAAAAGGATAGCAAGCTGGAGAGACGGTTTGTCCAATCGGAGAAACGAGGGCATGGGGAGGTCATGGGGTGGAATAAACGCACATGTTCACTGATATCTCAGTGAAAACAGAAAAACCAGACCAAACATACCCAGAGTCTAACCATGTGAAAAACGGCGCAGCTGTGCCTCTAAACCCCCCTCCAGAGCTGTTTCATTCAGGACAACCAGATGGGGAGCAGGTGAGGCCCCGCCCTGCCCCAACAGAGCCAACGCCAGCAGCCGAAACCCTCCAGAACTCAACTGCTGCTCTGCTCAGGGCAGCTCTGCCCACGCTTGGAGGAGCCTCACCCAGGAGAGAATCTATTCCTGGACACATGGCCACGTTCTCAGCTGAGCAACATCTCACACCTCGCTCCACTGCGATACCAAGAGTAGCATACCACATTTGATTGGGTTTAAAGTAGAAGGCAGCTAACCTTCGGGGAAAGTATATTTATCCAGATATCGATATAAGCACACAAGGATCCACCTCTGACAACACGTCACTAATCTCTCATGGAAGGGATTAATGGCTCCTGGGTGAAAGTCAACCATCTTCACACACATTCCTCAAAGAAACCTTTTTTGTCTCATTTTTAGTGAATTATTTATAACAAGCAATACAAAATAAATTATTCCAGTTCTGCTTTGGGGGCAAGTTTTGGGGATCGGGATGGAAATATGGTGGTGAGAAGGTGTGCTGGTGGTGGGACTGGTGTTCAAATATTAAATGCAATCAAATATTGTGAACGACTTTATAAAAATAGAATTAAAAACTAAAAAAAATAACAACTGTGTAGCTGGAGCTCATTCAGGTATGAACTAACAAGCTGCCTTCATAAGATACCCAAGACTCTCGGTCAAGAGTCTCTGGAGCATTTCCTCAGTGGCTCCCTGGTAGGGAACTATCACAGAATAGGCCACTCGATGTATCTAGGCCCACAAGTCAAACACAATAAATATACTGTATATACTTAAAATATAAATATTTTATATTTATATAAGTGTAAACCTCCATGCTCTTTCCTTTGACTACAAAAACTGAAGCCTGGCTTTCTGGGTATGTGGAAACTTCTTAACCCACACACAGAAGAGGATATTTCTCAAGGAATCGGTTTTGAAATGTCTATGAGTACAAAGACTCTGAGAAAAGTTTGATGTCAAGGTGATTTCTTCATCACCTATCTGCCACTTGACTAAAGAAACGCATGCTTAAACCCATACGCTATCTTGCTGTGCTCCACTGCCTTGGGGCTCAAATAGCAGCAAAGGAAGAATTAAGTCTTTCACTGGGGGTAAAAGAAGTAAACTATTTTAATGACTGAAATAAATACCTTTACTAGTTTGGTAGAATCCTACTAAATTCAAGGATCTTATATCATACACATAGGGGCTCATAAGCAACAGAAATTTATTCCTCACAGTTCTGGAAGGTAAAAGTTTAAGATCAAGCCACCATTTGACTTAGGAGGGTAACTTAGGAGGGTCTGCATTGGTTTAACAGAGCAGCTTTCTTTGTGTCCTCCCATGACAGAAGGGAGACAGGAGCTCCTTGGAGAACTGCATCAGGACGCTAATCGCATCCATGGGGGTTCCACCCTCAAGACCTAAATACCTTCTAAAGGCCCTTTTTCCAAATACCAGCACATTGAGTATTAGAGTCACGTGGCTTCTTATTTGTTTCCCCAAGGCTGAAGCAGTATCTAATCACGGAAGAAGGTGGGAAAGCTGTGAGATATTTATCAAATGATGCAGAAAAAAAAGAATGGCAAGTAAAGACTTTGCAGTGGACACTGCTGTCAAAAACCTGCTTGCATTTTCATCTACCTATTTATGCAATGGCTTTTTTTGTGTGCATGCAAGTGTATGAACAAAATATTAGAAATAGAATCAATGACGAACTTGTCCCTTTCTAGTAATATACAGCAATAGTCATCCGTGGATACATAAGCTAATCGGAAGAAAAACCAAATTCACCTCTTTGCAAGACATAATCAATAATAATTACACAGAATATAATCACACAGATTTTTAATTAAAATTCCTATTTTATTTTGTGAAACCCATAAGGATGGACATACAAATTCAAAGAGAGAGAAACAGGATCAACCCTTTCAGTGTTAGAAAAGAGCTTGCTCATGCTTTTTGTTTTGTTTTGTTTTGTTTTGTTTTGAGAATGATGATGGATAATATTTGAATCCCACAGGACATATTTCAAAAAGTGATGTAACAGTTTTCTTCTAAACTGTCAATTTTTTTTCAGTATTATATCCTTGCAACTGCTTCAACTTATGATGCAAAACAGTAATTGTGATTTTTTTTTAGGCTCTGAGGATAGATTGTAACTCAGCATTCTGTTAGGGGGTGCATAAATAAGAATACAAAGATGACAAACATTACCGAACACCAATCCCTACGACTTTCCTGAGGAAGCATCACCTTTTGAACATCAACAATAACCCAAAAAAGGTAGCAACGTTTTTATGTCTTAAATCTGTTTACTAAGAAAAATTCATTAACAAAAAAGTAGTGAGTTCTCGGTGACCAATAAATTAGGTGATTCTAATATGTATCAACTAGAATCTGCATGCATCAAAAGACTTTACAAATTCATGCAGATTTGAATGACATGATCCTTTTATGTAGAAAGAATGTCTGGGGGCCCCAAGATTCACAGAAAATCTCTATTAACATCCAAATCGGCCATCTCGGAACTATGCTGCACTGGATAAGATCCTCTGGCACTTGTAGATAACTTTTTTTTTTTGCCCCGTGAAAGGACCAGGCAAACAAGCATAAAGCCCACACCTTGAGAAGGGTTACAGAGATCCAAAAGCCTTTCTTCAAGAAGGCAGGTAGCTTACATGGGCAGCTATTTGGGGAGGCTGAACCTGGACCAATAGAAACCTGTGTAATAGGTTTAACAGGGCAACTCCACCTGACTGATCCAGCTTGTGCAGAAGGACAATTTTCAATTTTCAGCAAAAGCTGGTATTTCTGTGACATCTGTGAACTATTAATACAATTGAAAAATTAAATGAAACAAAACTACGAGTTACATCAAGTCCTTGTAACCTCTTCTCTAGTGCAACTCAAAGTAGACCTTGATCCAAGAACTCTGTGACCTTCCCCGAGATGCCCACAGCAATGGAGGCAAACATTTGGAAATCAGAGTCACTCAACAAAATAATTTGTCAAATACAATTTTCTAAATCTAATAATGAAGATGGAGGCTTATGTGTCTCTAAGTTTTGTTTTATCTATTTTTCAAATTTCTTTTTATCTGTTCTATTTATCTTTTATTTTAGGCACCATGGCTTCCTGCTAACGGTGTGGCTTCATATATAAAATATCCCAGCACCATACCCTCCCCCTGAGTGCCCACTTCCCTCCACCATTTATCCCTATGTCTCTAATCGTTTTAAGCAACAAAATCTCAGTGGGAAATGGATTGGAAATATGGTCCCCCGGTAGCTTAAGTATTGTCATAGCCTTCATCAAGGTTAAGGGTCTGTCTGCAGCAGTTGCTCTTTCTAAACCAAAATGAGGGAGGAGTAACTGCATATCAGAATCTGTTAACAGACTGTGAAAGACATGCCTGTAATCACTCTGCACTGATGGGGTTTGAGACTTAGCTCTGAGAGTACATATACTTCCTGTGCAAAAGGCCTTGGTATGATGCAGAGTCACCAAAACAATCTCAAAATAAAAATAAAACACTAAAATGTACTATTGCGAGGAACCTCCCCAAGATACTTCTATAGAGGCTCCCCAAGGGGCCCAGAATTGACCTTCTCAAGACGTCGCCTTGACACTTGCATTCGTTTAAGCTGAAGTCAACAGAGGCAATGCAAACTCACAAGAAACTTTCCCATTCCATGAACTACCCAAAGAATGGAAATAGGAGATAGAGTCCAGAATTAGGGTTTTTATTAGGCATGACTTTTCTATCAGCAAACTCTATCTCTGTAGCAGGTCAAGTGTCTAATATACACTAGATCTGGTTTTTTGTCACCAGTCAACCGCTTCTCATCATACAGGTCGGCCTTCCCTCTCTCCTAACCCTATTCTTTAGCTCGGAACGTATTCTCTCATTCTACACCACGACTTCAGAACCAACATCCCTCTAAATGCTCCATATGCAAGTCATGAAACTTGGTTTCCCCTAATCATCAGTCTGATGGTTTGCTTACTGAGAAGAATACAGAGGGGCAAGCGAACATTTCTTCTCTACCCCTACAAGCACCGAGTTTGAGCCAACTGGCAGATACTTGGCACTAGAGAACCAGAACACCATTTATTTCCCTCTGAGGAATCAAGGAAATGCCATTTGACTCCTAGAGAACTGCTCTGAGGTCTATCAGGCTTTCGAGTTTCCACCCGGGCCAGCCGACAGAGGAGCTGCCGATGCTAGGAGAAAATCACCTGGACTTCATACAGAATTCCTCTTCTCTCTGCTACAAGCTGGGAATCTGCCCAGCTAAGGCCTCTGGCCGGGCCAGGTGCTCAGGCATCAAACACACTCAACTCCTCCAGGGTCAAGTCACCTGCATCTGTCCTCCCAACGTGGTTCCTTTCTATAGAATTTTCTCCTCTTTCTGGCCAACATAGGGCTTCCTGTCGGGCAGATGTCAATTTCCCTTGTTCCAGAAGGACAGCTGCGGAGGCAGCCAGGGAGTTAGGAGGTACCTGGAGCTGAGTCTGGGGGAGTCATGAGACCAAAGTGACATGCCTTGTGAGCTAAAGCAGCTACACTGTCACCACCCCCAAAGCAGTCCAAAACAGGACAGTCAGACCTACCCTTTGGAGGTGCAGGAACTGAGGCCTGTTGAGATAGGAGTAGTCTCATTCCCAGTCCTGAGAAGGCTGGAAACCCCCAAAGAACAGAAACTTCAGCAGGAAGCAACGGCCCGAAAACAAGAATTTGAAAGAAGACCACCCAAATTCCAGTCCTTCTTCTCTGGACAACATCCACGCAAAAGACTGCTCTCCATAGAAAGTCCCAGCAGGATGTAGGCTGGAAAGATAGTTGAGCAGGCAACTGCCTTACACATGGGTGACTTGGGGCCCCCTATGATTCTCCAAACCTTCCCAGGAGTGATCCCTGAGCACAGAGCCACAAGTACGGCCTGAGGACTGCTGGGTGTAGTTCAAAAGCAAGGAAGAAAGAAAGGAAGGGTGGGAGAGAGGGAGGTATGGTAGTCTTTTGGAGAAACCCTATAAAATCACTTTCCTGGGGCTGGAGCGATAGCACAGCGGGTAGGGTAGTTGGCCTTGCATGTGGCTGACCCGGGTTCGATTCCCAGCATCCCATATGGTCCCCTAAGCACAGCCAAGAGTAATTCCTGAGTGCAGAGCCAGGAGGAACCCCTGAGCAGCACCAGGTATGACCCAGAAAGCAAAATAAATAAATAAATGTGGGCTGGAGCGATAGCACAGCGGGTAGGGCGTTGGCCTTGCCCGCAGCCAACCCGAGTTCAATTCCCAGCATCCCATAGGGTCCCCTGAGCACCGCCAGGAGTAACTCCTGAGTGCAGAGCCAGGAGTGACCCCTGTGCA
>JAOXYA010000032.1:41947841-41958641 GCA_028565675.1 Sorex palustris | reverse complement strand
AGGGCTAGGATGAAGGAGACGTTACTGGGGCCTGCTCGAACCAATCGACGACTAACAGGATTTTTGTGATTTGTGATCCTTCATTAAAAGGTCGTGTCAGGATGAATGTTAAAGCAAACAGCCCCTTGGCATTCTTGGTGTAAAAAGTAGCCTGGGCAGGGCACCAGGGGTCGACATGGCAGGGCCAGGAGCCGTACCAAGTAGAAAGGAAGATGTTTCTAGAGAGCTGTGTCAAGTGTCCCCGAGGCCGCAAACCTGCCCCCTTGCTTAGCAGATCTCTGGTTCCTTCCCTGCACCCCAGAAGGACAGTGTGAGCCTGAGATCACCACTTACCACTGCGGGGAGGATGGGAGATACGGAGATGGTTCAGAGTTGAGTCAAATCTTCAGTGCTGATCGGATCGCCACGTCCCTCCGAAATCCAGAGAGGAGGACAGTCCTGGCCCTGGCCACAGTGGCGGAGACGAAGGACAGGGGAAAGCAAAGAGGTGGCTGTGAAATTGTCGTCTTCCGGGCTGAAGTGAAAGCACAGCGGGGAGGGCGTTTGTTTGCCTTGCATGCAGCTGACCCGGGTTCAATCCCCAGTATCCCATGGGGTCCCCCAAGCACCTCAAGGAGTAATTCCCTGAGTGCAGAGCCAGGAGTAACCCCTGAGCATCGCTAGTTACGACCCCCAAAAGCAAAAAAAAAAAAAAAATTAAAAGAAGGAAAAAGAAAGAAAAAAAAGAAAATGTCATCTTCCTAGGCCCAGGCTACCCTTGAGGAAGTTTTGACTTGATCCCCCGAGAGAATGTTGAGTCCAGCTGGGGATGGGGAGTGGGAAAGTGGCCCTGTTAGAAGTGGACACATGGGACAGGCAGCCCAGCGGAGCTGCGTGGGGGTTGCGGTGAGCAGGAGGGGCCTGGACAGAGCACAGCAGGAGGGAGGGAACCAGAGAGGAGAGACAGTGTTGGGGGGGGGGAGCTGACAGCCACAGCATCCTGTGGCGTCAGGCCCCGAGACTGGCTTCTTGGTGCTGAGATGTGGCTCAGGGCCCTGAGACTGGCCTCTGGGTGCTGAGGTATGGCTGCAGTGGAGCCGACAGGCCGATGCCTTAAGGACACACATCAAGGTGCATGTCGGGGCTGCACCCCACTAGGAGCCCCAGGGACCCACGTTGCTTCCCGTAAGGATCAGGGCCAGGGCCAGCACTGGTGGAGGCGAGGAGGCTGGAAAAGAGCACACTTAATTTTTTTTAAATAGCTGCTTTTATTTAGGCACCGTGATTTACCAGTGTGCCCAAGAGAGAGTTTCGGGCACCCAATGTTCCAGCAGCCGTCCCACCCCCACGCCCAACTACCCTCCACCAATGTCCCTGGGTCCCCTGCAGCTTGGATGGAACTGGAGGACATTGTGTCCAGTGAAGTAAAGCAGAAGGACAAACACCGAATGCCCTCACGTGTGAGTGGTCTGTAGAATTGCAAGACAAGGGGGGTGCAGGTGCCAGAAAGACTATTATCTGCCTGTTCAAAGTTGTACAGTCCAAAATGCTCTTCTTTTTAAAGGAATGCTTTGGGAACCAGAGAGATAACTCAGTGGACTTGGACTGAGTGCATAGTTTGCATGCAGGAGGCTAAGGTTCTATCTCCCAGAACACAATTGGGTGTCACTCCTGAGCACAGAGCTGGGAGAAGTGTTCAAGCACTGCCAGGTATGGCCGAAACACACGTTGCATGCATGCATGCGTGTGTGCGCGCATGCACACACACACAAACACACACATACACACAATAATACTTATTGTTGTCTATGCTATACATGGCATAAACTCATGGTTTTCTATTTTCTTCTTCTGGTCAGTAATAAAATGATTGACTGAAGTGGGTGTGGAAGGAGCCAACAAAATTTCTTAGTAAATTTCCCTCATAAGTCAAAATGACCATGTCCTGACTAATGGGATATAAGTGCATGTTGTTGAGTGAAACTTCTAGAAGCTTTTTTAAAAGCAGTGAAAAACTAACATATTTTTTTCTATCCTCTTTTTTTTTTCCTTTCTGGACTATAGACACTATTCTCGCAATGGTATATATCCCTTGTGCTCATGAGATAAGAAGCACACATGGATGAAAGTTAAAGAGAATCTTGGAGTGAGCCCAGGTCATGCTGGTCACAGGGACTCACAGAATCAGCCGTGTAATGCCAAGCTCCAAAGATTTCACTTGCTTAAGCTTCTGTTTTACTGGTTTCTGTTCTCCACAGTCAAGTACAATTCCTAAGTTCTAAGTGATCAGATAAACAGTAACAGAGGATATAAAGTTTTCAACATCTTGAAGCTTAAAAATTGGGGTAGATTTGCAAAGCATGGTTAAACATTCTGTTATACAGCCATTAGGCATTTTCAAAAAATATTTGAAATCAAATCCTCTGTTGGTGAATCAGATCAATCATTTGGAAGTACAATCCGGTTATTAAGAAAGACAAAAATAATAGTGTTCCCATCCTCTCTCCATTTACTTCAATAAAATTAATTTGGAGAGGAAAAGAAGAAATACACTATGATTTTTTTCCCCCTGTGGAAGTTGGCAAATGGTATATAAAGTTTTGTGTCCTTTGTTTTATAGAAATCACTCCTGGTGATCCTCAGCTCCACAGGGAGTTGAGGAGTGGATGGTAGTATGCAGTGCCAAGAGGGGGCTTCACACATGCATTCTTGTGCTCTACTGTGCAAAATATCTCCACAGCTCTGTCCGTGTGTGTGTCTTTATTTTTGTACTTTTTGGGTCACATGCAGCAAGACACAGGGGTTACTCCTGGCTCATGCACTCAGGAATTACTCCTGGCGATGCTCAGGGGACCATATGGGATGCCGGAAATCAAACCTGGGTCAGCCGTGTGCAAGGCAAATGCCCTACCTGCTGTGCTATCGCTCCAGCCCTGTGTGTGTGTGTGTGTGTGTGTGTGTGTGTGTGTGTCTTTAATGAGAAGAACTCTTGCCCTCAGGACATATGAATATCTCAATCCTACATATATTGTTCACATAAGTAAAAATTTTGGTCTTTTATAGTGAGAGATTTTTTTTAAATACTTGTGTTAATAGCTGCTGTAGATATTAGTTTGGTGTATACTCTGTAATGCTTAGGGTGCACTCCTGGCTCTTTGCTCAGAGCCCACTTCTGGTTCTGTGCTCAAGGGTCATGCCTGGAAGTGCTAGGGCCCATCGGTGATGCCAGGATTCAAACCAGGCTTTCAGCAATAGCCACAGACCTTAATTTTTGTAGCGTCTCTCCAACCCAATGACTAATGCTTTCAATGTGCCAAAATTGAAAGGTGCCATTGAGGGACCAAATTCTTTATTGTTGTTGTTTTGGTTTTTGTTTGGGGGCCACATCCAGCGGTTCTCAGGGTTTTTGCTCCTGGTTCTGCACTCGGGAACCATTCCTGGCAGGCTCAGGTGACCATATGGGATGCAAGGGATTGAACACAGCTCCATTACGGTAAGGCAAGCACCCTACCCACTGTATTATTTCTTCAGCCCTGGAACCAAATTCTGTGACAGATATTGAGACTTGGAGGCAGACTTTTGACTTAACTCTGAATCTGGGTTAAATTTTTCCAAATCACTACTCACAGCATAGAATTTCTATAGCTGAAGAAGAAAGGTATTGAGCAACTTCACTTGTGTATTGTTGAATTTATTCTTTGTATCACTGAGAAAGTATTCGTTTTTAGTGCATGTACAGAGAGAAAATATTTGGAGAGGCATTTTATATGATTCAAAATTCTCTGTATTGCTTTCTGTCATGACCTAACAAACCACGCACCTGATGGTTTAAACACTACCCATTTATTTCTTTATTTCATTGGGTCACAAGCTGATTATAGCAGACTGGATTATCTATCCTGGTCTCATTCAAACCCAAAATCAATGTCATGGTCAAGCCAAAATACTATCTGGAGTTCAAAACCCTTTCCTGAGTCACTCAGACTGTTGGAAAAATTCCATTCTTTGTCACATAGCACTGAGGTATAACACTTGAAATCCCCCATCTTACACTTGCAAAATCGCCCTGAAACAGATAAGCTCACTGGCCAACAGAGGCCTCCAGGTCCCCTGTTCCCTGCTCTCACTTACCAGTTTGCTTGTCCTCAGGGTCAGTAGAAAAACAGTTCACTGATGCTCTCCCTTCTTTAATTTTCTTCCCATTTGTATTGAGGTGCCATGATGTACAATACTGTTAGTGATCATTTCATGCATGCATCCTTCCAACCTCACACCCCTCATCAGTGTCCCTGTTACCTCCACCGGGGTCCCCAGGGCTCTTCCCCACCCCCACCACCGGGCAAGCCTTCCTTTAAACACTGATGATTAAGTCGAGCCTAACCAGGATAATCTCCCTTGTGATTAACCCCAGGTCAATTAGCCACCTGATCATGGACCTGCTCACAGGTCACATTTCCTGTTTCCGCCCACACTCCTGAGAGGCCATGTAGAGAGTGTGTATGCCTGGGAACAGAACCTGGAGATGGTCTCAGAATCCTTCCACCACACTGACCTTGAGCATTGCTGCTCACGGTGGTTCCAATGATGGCTCTAAAGAGAGAGCCAATCCCCATATTCCTACCTAATTCCCTAGAAATACCAGTATCTCCACTGTGCGATCAGCTGTTTTGAATTTGGGTCTTCAGCACTTCAGGATGACTGTGATTTTGAGCAAGACAAAAAAGCGATTCGCTTTGCCGCCAGAGACAAAGCCCAGAGGGAAAGGCTCTTGCCTTGGTCCCCGGAGCCCTGAGTGTGTTTCCTGAGCAAGAGTGAGCCCTGAATACTGCATGGTGATGGCTCCCAAAAGAAAATAAATAGAAATAAAATGCCACCAGCTCTTTCTGTTCTCTGCTTTAAAGTCTCTGCCATAAACGCCGGATTTCTAGTTCTCCACCCATTGGGTTGGCACCCACGTTCCTCCTCAGGCCTGTTCTGCAACAACTGAAGTTACTCCTTCCTTCCACGCCCTCTGTGCTGTGGCCCTGCCTTTGACTTGGAAGCTTCCTTCAGACCTGCCTCTTACCTCCTGAGCTACTGCCTATTCTTTGTTGAACTCCCTTTAGCTAAAATGAGGCAGAGTTAGTGCTATGATTTGCAAACAAGAACTTTGACCGATATAATAATTAACTGCAGATGCTGCCATTGCCATTTTGTTTTCAGGGAAATTAGAATGTGTGGCAGCTTATCTGAAGAGGTCGGGTTAAATGACAATGAGACTCTAAACCAGGGCAGTACCAAGAGACAGTTACTTAAATCATCACTTAGTCAGAGGGAATGAGGAGCTTATCTATGGCAGGACTTTCAGGAACGAGTGCTGGCAGATAAAGGCACAGGGAAGCTTGTGAGAGAAAAGACGGCGGATCGGGCTACATGCTTCTCGTTCTGATGGGCACCAAAAGATACTGTGGCGGTTAGTTTCATCTGTCGAATTTGCAAGGTCATGGTACCCTGTTCTTTGGTCAATGTACATATATCTACATACATACAAAAATTCACACACATGTACACATACATCTGATTTGATTCTGTTTCTCTCAAGAACTCTAATACAAACTTAAAGTTGAACTTTGAAATGAGCCTGAGCAGTAGCACCGCTCTCAGGGTACTTGCCTGGTCAACTAGGTTCAATCCCCAGCCCCTCATATGGTCCTCTAAGCACCGCCAGGAGAGATTCCTGAGCACAGAGTTGTGAGAAGGCCCTGAGCACCACTAAGCATGGCCCAAAACCAAAAACGGTTTAGCTAAGAGGGCCTAAGGAGATATTCAAGTGGTAGCTCGCCTGCCTGGCCTTGAGTTGAAACACCTGTACCACAGCCAATTTTCCCCCACCAGACAGACACACACACACACATACACACACACACACACACACACACACACACACCTAACTAGGAATAGCCTTGGGGCCCGCTATGCTGGGTGTGGCCTCTATATTTATAAAACATTTTTGTTTACCTGGAATAGATCCAGATAAAGAAAATGACTTAGTAGCCACAGGGTTAGTATATCAGAAAAAATTAAGCACAGATCATTTTCCTATGGATTTTTGAAATGTGCTATTTATTTTATAGTCACGTGACCTCTTACATAAAACATGAAGGCATCATTTAGGGAAACGTGGTACCACCTTCCATGCCCCTAATAATGACAACAGGCCATATGGGAGGAGTCTGATGATTCACCGCACTCCAGACTCCCTAATTTCTCCAAGACTTCCCATGCCTGCTGAAGCAGCTCTTCCTGTCTGATGAGGCTGTTCCTGCCTTTCTTGAATTCTATGTAATGGCCTAGACAGAGGCAATTACTTTGTAAGGGAAATCTACTTCTCCTCATTCCCCTCCCCTGAGAATTCTCAGTGCCTACAGGCTTATAATTAGAAATTTCCAGAGGCCTATTACATAGTCAAACCAGGAAGGAGAAAGCTTACACACACAAATGTATACCACATGCATGATTACAAGGAAGCAAGCTTTTGCTAATTATAACAGCAAAAATTCTGCAGAATATATGAGAATGAATTTGGAGGGTCCTTGTGGTAGATAGATTTTCCAGTGATGGCAGACATTTTCCATCCACATGTTCCTCTTTGATACTCCTCCCAACAAGAATTAATGTTCCTTGCCCTTGATCTGAAGTGGGCTTGTGACTGACGGAAAAACAACGTGTACAACTTCTAGGTGATGCTTCCACTTGGTTCACCCTTGGAATCCAAACTCCAGACTGTTCCGTACTCCACACTGCTGGGGGTCCACGCAGCCTCACAAAGGTCTCTGGCAGGCCTCCTGTCCCCAACGCTCATCTGAGATGCCAGGGAGCAGCTAGGGTTGATAGTGACACACGGGAGTGGCCAGGTTTAGTCCCCCATCCCACCCCTGTTTCCACTCCTCTATCTGAGACCTCAGACTTAGAACAAAGACAAGTGGTCCCTAACGAATTCCTGACTCTCAGAATCCATGAGCTTAAAATCAAAACTGTTATGGGACTTGGGGTCAGACTTGCACATGGCCAACCAGGTTCGATTATTTCATCCCTCTTGGAGAGCCCGACAGGCTACCAAGAGTATCCCGGCTGCATGGCAGAGCCTGGCAAGCTCCCCGTGGCATATTTGAGATGCCAAAAACAGTAACAAGTCTCACAGTGGAGATGTTACTTGTGCCCACTCGAGCAAATCGATGAACAATGGGAGGACAGTGCTACAGTCTACAGAGTGTGGTGTAGCTTGTTACATGGACATGAGTAACTGAAACAAAACTTGGGTCACTGAAGGAGGAACATAAAGTTAGTGTGATGTGAGTTATTGGTAGGGGTGGACTCACTCTAGGTTCTGGAGTCAATATGCTAAGTCAAGCGGCTAGAGTTTTAAAAAACACTTCAACGAGTTCACTGTAATCTGGATTTGGTTGTAGTCTTCCAGAATAAAGATGAATAAAACTTTAGCTGAGGGTTGGAGAGATAATACAGGGCTAAGGTTTTGTCTTGCATGCAGCCGACCCCAGTGCAATCCCAGCACCAAGTAGTCCTCCAAACATTGCTAAACAAATAATAATAAGCATAATCCATATTATAGCATTTGATATTAATTATATTGTTCATATACAATTATATTCCATGATGTATTCAATATGCCAAACACAGTAACAAGTCTCGCAATGGAGACGTTACTGGACCCACTCTAGCAAATTGAAGAACAATGGGAGGACAGTGCTACAGTGCAGTGCTACTTCTAAGTATTTGGAGTGATAGCACAGGGGGTAGGGCATTTGCCTTACATGTGGCCAACCTGGATTCAATTCTTCTGTTCCTCTCGGAGAGCCCGGCAAGCTACCGAGAGTAATCCTGCCTGCACAGCACAGCCTGGCAAGCTCCCCATGACATATTTGATATGCCAAACCAGTAACAACAAGTCTCACCATGGAGACGTTACTGGTGCCCACTCGAGCAAATCGATGAACAACGGGAGGACAGTGCTACAGTGCTATTATAAGTATTTGATATTCATAATAATACTCATGATTACAATTTGATGTTACATAAAAGAAGAAATGCAAGCTAGAGTCGTTAAGAATATCAGTGAATGTAATTTGCGATCTGCACATGCACACATACACATACTTTAAGGGTATTGGCTTATAGAGCCCTGCATAGGAAGTTCCCCCATCACCCGCCAAAAAATATACAAATAAATTGTTGAATGGAGGATCAACATCTTTGGAAATTGCTACTCTTGTAGGAAGATACACAGCTCTTTGATAAGCAATCTGTAGCTAATAGCAGTCTAGCACCCACTCTTAATTTCAATAGACAAGGTGTACAGGATAGTGATAATAACAATTGGATTGGACAACAATCATGTGATTCATGAAAAAGTGATTTGGGGGGTATGATGCTGCCAACAGGTCAAGCTGTATCTGCAGGGCAAGTGCATCAGCAGCCTGATGGTGCCTTCAGGCTTGCTGACACCCCAAAATTGCCGTTGTGCCTTTGGCCGGACCCCAACAAATTGGGACCAAGTTTACCAAGAAATTAAATGGCCAAGGTATGTGGGAGCCATGCCCACAAACCACCTTTGGCTCAGCTATAAAAACTCACTTATTGGCCTTACTTCAGAGACCCACAGATAAATCTCGAAAGACATCAAAAGCCACAGTTAATCTCGGACCCTCGCATGGCTGAACAGACTGGGGTAAATCAGAGGGAGGCAGGCTGGCCTGTGCCTGCCCAAGCAGAGCCCCCAGCAGCCGGTTGCTTCCACAATCTAAAATCGCTGCCATATTCCCGGCCTGACTCCACCATCGCAGGGTGGACCTCACCAAGATAGAATCTGCTGAAAATTTGGACATGCGGGTTTTGTGACTGAAATCTCCAGGCTTTCACGGAGTTGGGGTGATCTACCTCCCCCGACTTCCCAAAACACACGGAAGCACTGGCAGTCACCCGCACAAACCAACTCCAACTCCGGCGCCTCCCTGTAAACTTCATTACTAGCCTTGCTTCTGAGACCCATAAACAAATCTCGAAAGAGATCAAAAGCCAGAGACACACCAGTGAGTCCCAGAAGACACCACAGAACCAGAGATCTCTCCAGGCCCCACACTGAGCCAATTTCACCCAGGGCACCCCAGATGGAGAAGGTGCACTCTCCACGCCTACTCCAGAGGGAATTCCGGTGACCAAGAGCTTCCACAAGCAAGGCCCAGGTATTCGGGTTCCAGAACTAAATCTCCATGCCACATGGAGGCATAGGCGCTGGGCTGTCCCTCCCCAATTCCCTGTCTACTCGTTGGCCTGGCTGTCACATCCACAATGTGCTTCTGGGCACCATTTTAGCGCACGAGGAGCCCTAGTCCAGAGACGCCCAGTTGGATTCCAAAGAGGATTAGTGCCCTACAGAAATGTCTCTGGAACCCAACCATTTACAATCTAGGAACCCAGAAATGCATGGCCACGGCTCCCAAGATTTTCAAAACGAGCAATGGACAATAAATGATCTAGCATCTGCCCCAGGCAGGCAGGCTTGAATGGTGGTGGGAAAATCTGAGCAAAACATAATGCCCCAAAATAGGGAGAGTATTGGGGAAATTGTCTGCCATGGAGGCAGGGTGAGGACTGGGACGGCGGGGGTGGGGAGGAGATCCTGGGGACACTGGTGGAGGGGTGGGTGTTCGATCAGTGTACGGTTGAAGCGCGAGCATGAAATCTTTGTGGCTGTATCTCACGGAGATTGAAACAATAGTGACGTGGAGTTCATACCCAATTCAATCAGCTTGATCAATGTCTGACTAAATAGCAGTATTCCTACATTTTTTTTAAAAAGTGATTTTGGGATTGCATACACAGCTAAAAGGACTGGATCACATGCCGGTATGTTTGATCCCAGCACACCATGCCTCAAACACCACAAGGTTTAGTTCTGGTAGTCCCAGAACCCTAGATAGGGTCCTGTTGATTCCCCACCCCATCCTCAGACTGCCGTGGGCCCCAGCACCACCCATTACCTAAGTACCAAACCATCAACCAAGTATCACTTGAAATGATCCCAGAACCCTAATTACTACTGGAGAGACCCCCAAACATAAGACAATCTTTGACCTTATGAAATGGTCACAGAGTATCCTGCACAAATATATAAAGACAATTGCTTCTGTTATTTAAAACAGCGGGAAGGGGGCAGAGCAATAGTACAGCGGGTAGGGCACTTGTCTTGCAGACAGTTGGTCCAGATTCAATCCTGGCACCAAATATGGACCCCCAAACCTAGGCACAAAGCCAGAAATAAGACCAGAGTGTCGCCAGGTGTTGTCCAAACTAAAACAAAAATAAAAACAGTCAGAACTAAATCTAAAATATTAAGTAGAAGAAGACAATACTAACTAACCCAAAAATAAATAAATAAAGATAAACAAGGGCCTGAGAGGTGGGACAGGGAATAAAGGTTATTCCTTCCATGCATCAGACCCTAGCTAGATTCCTGATCCTACATGATCCACTGACTCTCATATGGCACAGACTCAGAAGGTTCCAAGCAACACTAGGTGTGACCCCGGAAGCCCAGAGAGCATCACTGGGAAGAGCCGGAGAATGCCTAGCACCACCAGTTCCAAGCAAGATCACATTCTTGGGTCTTCTCATTGCTGGTCTGGTTGGTCAAGAATTAACAAGGGTAGGGCATTTGCCTTGCACTTGGCCAACCCGGGTTCGATTGCCAGCATCCCATATGGTCCCCTGAGCACCACCAGGAGTAATTCCTGAGTGCAGAGCCAGGAGTAACCCCTGAGCATT
>JAOXYA010000032.1:41898128-41908881 GCA_028565675.1 Sorex palustris | reverse complement strand
CACACCTGAGGTTTGGATATGGACAGAATTCTTAACATTTTTTTCCTTTTTGGGAGAAAGACACACATCTAAAATAATAAGAATACAACCAAAGCTGGCATGGCCAGAGGTTACTACTGCCCCTCTGCTACATTATTTCGGTATTCCCTGGGGTGTGGGGGTGGGGGAGTATCCTTCATTTTAGGAAACAGAAAAGACTCTAGATGTGTTGTGAGTTTATGGCATGAGGTGGTGGCAGCTGGATTACTTGTTTTCAAGTGGAGGCTCAGCAAAGGATTCCAAGATGCTGGAGGAAGCGGTTAGGATGAAGAGAATCTTGGGTACAACCGTGTTCGTGCTGAAGCAATCTGGGGAAAGGGATGTCTGAAGAACTGTGTCTACTGACAGTTTGCCTAGACCTGGCTTTCTCTCTCTTCCATCAGTATGATAGGAGTATCAAAAGAAATTATAAAGATTTTAAAAGAAAGGAACCTTCTATCATCTTATGCTTGAATTTCGTCCAGTTTATCCACAGCAATTACTGATAGAATTCTCAGGTGCCAAGAGGGTGTAGACTAGTTATTTGCCATTATTAGACACAGCTGTTTGTTAGTTCCCTAAATATCCACTTGCTCACTCTCTTCTGTTGCTTCTTTCTGATCCACAGGTCCATAGGGGTAGGGCATAGGAATCGCACTAGATATAGTGTGGTAAAGAGGCTGCCACTGCTTAGAACCTGGAATGCCTTATGTTAAGAAAGAAAATCAGTAAGACAGATGGGTTTCATGTTATGTTCTTTCTGTGGAAAGGTTTACAGTTCTTAGGAACTTGACCACTTACTGCTAAGTGCTGGGCACAGGAGGACAGTTTGAATCCATGCTTTAAAAGAAGTTGTGTGTGTGTGTGTGTGTGTGTGTGTGGGTGTGTGTGCGTGTGTGTGTGTGCTCAGAAAGTCCTCTTTACAACAGCCTCTGCACTTTTTCTATAGCTTTTTATAAAATGGAACTTGGGAAGAAATGGGATACAACCGAGAACTAGCCAAGTAGCCAATTGTTGATTATACCATTCCTCGTGTTAATGGGATCATATATTTTTGTCCCACTCAGGGGTAGACTTTATGCACTCAGCAAATATTTGCTGAATGCTGGTAGAGAGGCTAAATTTTGGTAAAACACTGAACCAAGTGGGTTTTCGGATTTCCCACCACTATCCAAAAATACATTTCCTCAAACGTTTCAAAATGGAAAGTGTGTAAAAGAAAGATGGAATTACCACTATATTATGCAGAAAAAAATACAAGCATCTCAGATTCCAAAAATAACCCACCACATCATACCAAATTACACATAAAACCTGGACTAAGACTAATGTGTAGGAACAGCAGAAAAGATTTGCTGATACTTGGCATGCATGAAATAGTTTCTGGGGAAGGGCCTTGGCCTTTCCAGATGGTTGCTGAGTTCTTGCTTCCTCTGAAATAGCTCCTCTTGGGGGTGGGGGGTGGGGGAGAGCACTGACACTCAGGCCTTATTCTTGCCTTTGCACTCAGGGATCGCTCTTGGTGGGCCCAGGGAATCACATGGGAATTCCGGGGATTGAACTCTTCGGTCACATGCAGCCCCTAAAATGACACTTTTTGCCTGTGTGAACTTTCAGAATTTATAAATATCTGTAACTTGGGGAAGCAAATCCTTGTATAGAGATGTTTCAAAGAAATCAATGATTTTTACACCTTTATGATTTTTAGTTGACTGTGTTACATCAAAACTAAAGCTTTTGTATGAAGCTTGTTCAAAGCTTTCAGGTGCCCATTTTTAATTAGGTATGGATTTTGGAGACCTAATTTGTATGCCAACATAATAAATCAAGCGAACAATCCAGGTCATATTGCAGCCTGAATGCTATTATGGCCTGAAAGATGTTTCCTCGTGGAAACTCAGATCTTGCTAAAAAATGTTCCAAGGAACCCTGCCTCTCCTACTCCTATTCCAGACCTTTTGCTGTGGATTGAACTTCAGGTCTCAGGCATGCGAGGCTTGTGCTTCATAACCCTGAGCTATAGCCCTGGTCACCAAATAACGTTTTGTCATGTGACGCTTAGCTTTTTGTATTTATGGCATCAGAAATTAAAATGCACAATTTTGCTGACTTTTTAAAGTCTTAACAGTAATAAACCCCCCCCACAACATGTTAGCACAGATCAAGTGAATTGCCAAAAAATAAGCATCCTGGGTGACAAAAATTTCATGAAAAATAGGATAGATTTTACAACTTTGAAATTACTATTTATCTCTGATTTAGTAAAAGAACACTGGGTTCTCATGTCTGATGCGGTATTCTTAAATGAAACATGCTTGAGAGTCAAAGAAATGGTACAAGAGGCAAGCCACTTGGTTCATACTTGATAGACCCCAGCTAATGTCTTGGGCAAGCATGTCATCTTTAGCAATGCTAAGGATCATTCTTGAGCACAGAGTCTTAACATGCCACCAGGTATCCCGTGCCCCTGATGCCCCCCTGCTGCTACCGCCAGCGAAAATCAAAAGCCCTTTAAAATAAATAATGGTGTCCATTGGGGGTGGCGGGGTAGAGAGGAGGAAGAGGAGGTTGGTCGACTTGGAATCGAAACAATTGTGCATTGAATTTTTATTGTGAGAACCATTGTTTAATTATTTGTTGTTGTTTTTGGACAACCTGGCAGGCTACCGAATGTAACCTGCCCACACGGCAGAGTCGGACAAACTCCCCGTGGCGTACCCAATATGTCAAATACCAGTAACAATGATGGGTTTCATTCTCCTGACCCTGAAAGGGCCTTGAATGTGGCACTTTTTAGAATCTCAGGGCTAGGACGAAGGAGACGTTACTGAGGCCTGCTCGAGGCAGTCGATGAACAACAGGATGATCACAACAGGATGATCGTGATCGTGATCATGATTTTTTTTTTTATGGGTCCCACTTGATGGTACTTAGGGCTTACTCTTTCTGGAGTAAGGAGGGCTTTTGGAGACCGAATGTGTTTCAGGTTGACTGTGTGCAAGGCAAATGCCCTATCTGCACTGCACTATCTCTTTTGACTGGAAACCATCATTTTAGTATGCTTAGGGTGTTTTTTCAAATTGTGTTTAATGACTAGTTAATGCTAGTCTTCTACCCGCACGCCAGGCTGTCTTCAGGGCCCCTCTGTGGGGAGGGGCGGGGGAAGGAGGTTGAGTTTCCCTTCCCACCCTGAGCAGAGCCCAGGCAGCTGAAGACCTCCAGTACCCAGTCACAGCTATGCTCAAGACCACCCTCCACACGCTCCAATGAGCCTCATGCATGAAGGAACTGGCAGAGGAACCCAGGTGCGGGGTCCCAGGGCTGAGATCTCCAAGCCTGCTCGGATCGGGACTGGGCTTCCTCCTCCATCCAGATCCCCCGTGTTCCAGTAGCTAGGTAGTCACACCCACAAACTGCCCCCAGCGCCATGAAATCCCATCAATGGCCAAAATCCAGAGACTACAAAACAAAGCTCCCGGAAGCATGCGGCCGCATATGCGGCTGTGCGACCTCTTACAGTCTAGTTCTCCTCCTTGGAGAATCAGACAAGCTACCGAGAGTATCCTGCACACATGGCATAGCGTGGCAAGCTCCCGTGGGTATTCAATATGCCTAAGACAGTAACGATGATGGGTCTCATTTCCCTGACCCTGAAAGAGCCTCCAGTGTGGCACATTTGGGAAGGATGAGTAGGGAGAGGCTGCTAAAATCTCAGGGCTGGGACGAATGCAGACGTTACTGGTGCCCGCTTGAGCAAATCGATGAATAACGGGATGACAGTGGTACAGTGATTTAATGACTAAGATTTTAATAAAAGTAGGCAGTAAAAGCAGTTTTGCTGCTTCAAGGAAATATTTCAATGAAGAGGTTTTTTTCTTTGGTGGGGGGTGGGTTGAGTGCATGATTACAAAGACTATAAAGATTACTCAATAGTGATATCAACATAGTTTTATAACTAAGAGATGTCAGGTGGTTTTATAACTAAGACTACTACTTTGTAACATCATTTGCAAATGTTAATTTAGTGCAGGGGGCAAGTAACATCTTAGTAATATCACATGATTTGGCCTCAAGGTGGATAGGTCTGAAATGGTAGAGCCATTGTGACTCCAACAATGGAGCAAAGGGCTAGGGAACCCTTCTCAATTTGAGACCCTGTTTACATACTACACATAAAACTGATCAAATATTGCCACACACAGTACAAAGTAACAGCACTGGTTTTCTTTGTGACTCTTTGAGTCAAACTTGTACGAAATGGAAAGAAGTAGCCTTTTTGTTTAATAAGGTACAATTTAAAGTCTGTCTTTGCAGTTACACGTCTATAAAATCTGCCTGGCCAGAGTACGTACTGAGAATGCTCCTGTGGTTCTATGGTTGTGGAGTAATTCATTAAATTTTTTTTTTCTCCCTACGTGGTCTTATATGATAGTTCTGCTGTTTCTCTTAACGCCTTGTGAAACTGATCTGCTTTAAACCCCACCCCCTACCCAGTTTTCAATAAAAATGGAAAATCCACTTCATGCTAGTCATCAGTTTTTCTCTTCTGATTTTCCTCTGTCCTCCTAGATTTCCTAATAGCTGGATTGTACGCTCTCTCTTGCTCCCTTTCACACATGTCTGTGTCAGTCAATCATCTAACTGTTAAACTTGATTTAAGTAATCTTCCCTTGAGATCCATTGGGGAAAATTGTTGGCTTCGTCTGTGCGTTTTTTTGTTTGTTTCCAGCCTCCTCTAAGGAACAAAAGAATGTCTATCTAGTAAACTTTCATTAATAATTTCAATGTGTATTTATAACTTTGATTGTTACACTGTGGCCCATTTTTCCTCCTTAATTTTGCCTTATTCTCTTTCTGTTTCAGACATCCATTCAGGTGTTTGTCTTCTTAAATTTCACACTGCATCCTAGCCTTCCAGGTTTTCATGTCCTGCCCTCCTCTCCCCCCAGGTTAAAATATTACATTAGTTCCCTTCGATTGAGAACTGACCTACAGTGTTTGGTATCTTTATTATAGCGACCCTGTCCAAGTATATTCAAAATCACTTGTTAGTGGAGAGACACTAGTGTCTTGATTTTTGTTTTACTTTGTAGCTCATTTCCTGGCTTTTCTTTCTAAGGCTGATAGTGGTTTGCTTTAAATCACATGACTGATTATTTGGTAATTTAAAAATATGTATTAGAAATATGGACTGGCGTGTTTCTTGTTTTAATTTCTTCCCTTTTACTTCCTCTGTAGTACATATTTTCAGTATATAACATGTTCATTGGTTCAGCATGTATTTCACCCTTGAATATATTTTATATTTTAAGGAGATCGTAAAAAAGACACCGATCTGTGTCAACGAACACTTTTATATTTGGGAAGCTAATAGTTTGGGCAGCTCACTAAAGGCCTTTGGGATAGAAAAAAGGGAGTGTCTTGCAGCTAATGTCAGTTGGGCAGTAGTCAAAATTGAGTTATCACCTACTGGATACTAGTTTACTGACCTTAATCTAGAGTGGTTTCGTTTGTACTCTTAAAATTGCTTAGTTGGAATTCAGGTGTAGTGTTTCCTGTCACCAGACTTGTGGCAGATGTTCACTTGAATAAAATTCTATTAAAATATTTATGTTTAGAGGGTCAGAGTGATAGTACATTGGGCAGGTCACTTGCCTTGCATGTAGCCAACCATGTTGGGTCCCCAGCATCCCATGTGGCCCTCCAAGCATGCCAGGGTTGATCCCTAAAGCACAGAGCCAGGAGTAGGCCCTGTGCTGCTGCGTGTGGGCACGTGTGTGGGTGTGTGGGCTTCCCGTCTCCCCCACCCCCACAGCCCCCATTTCTCTGTGCTTCAGTAAAACATCTGACGACTCTGTGTGTGCAAAAGTCTTTAGATTTGACATGTGAGTTCTAGACTATACACTCCTGTTATTTCACTAAAAAGTTGAAACAAATGATTGATGGAAATTTGTTCTAGTGAATAACTGATACATTTTCCCATTTCTCTATATCCTTATTTAAGTCTATTTATAAAGAAGAAGGGTCGGTCCTGGAAAACGTCATGTATGTTTGTAACCGTTTTCGTGAGATGACTCATTTCCTTCCTTTATCTTCATTCCTGGAATTACCCATCCTGACAGATTTCTTTTTGGGGGGGCAGGGGGTGGGGGTCCACACCTGCAGGTGCTCAGGGGGCCAGAGACAGTAGTAGGGATCCAGTCAGGGTGAGTCAGCTCCATGCGAGGCGGGAGCCGTACCCTGTTTGTTCTCTGTCGCTAGCTCCATCTGATGAGTGTCCGGGTGCAGTGTCTTCCTGTTCTGAGGGGGGATGGGGAGAAGAAGGGTGTTCCACACGAGGCTCATTGGGCCTGGGGCCCAGGGCTGGCCGGATGCAGCAGGTGGGGCCATGCCTGAGGATGCAGAGCTGCTGGAATCCTGTGGTGCTGGGAGCTTCAGCACTACATTTGGTGATGCTCATAGGTCTGTGAGCTGCCAGGAATCTAACTGGAGTCCTACACGTGAAAGACAGGTTCTCGGATCCCTGGAAATCCACCCCCCACCCCCCACCCCCCAATGCAGTGGTTTTCAAGATTTTATACCTAGAAACTGGCACCAGTCTGCAGGCTGGTGGTTGAAGATCACTGCTCTAATGTACACATGTGAGCCTATTTCAGATACTATTAAAAATTACTATTCCTGCAGTCCCTGGTACCAGTCCCTGGTGCTGCAGAAATAGTATGGAATTAAGGTACTTGCCTTGCACACAGCTGACCCCAGATTGGTTCCTTGGCGTTGCATGTGGTCCCCTGAGAACTGGCGGGGTGATATCTGAGCAGAATCAGAAGTCCTGACCATAGCCTGGTGTGGCCCCATACCAATAAATAAAGAAAATTAGAACTGATGATGCTAATTCCCTTCAACTGTCTTGTCCGATATATATTGGACAAGATGAAGGGAAAGTGTGTGTGTGTGTGTGTGTGTGTGTGTGTGTGTGTGTGTGTGTGGTTTCACTTAAGGGTGCAGATATTTCAGACTTTTTACCGAGGTAACATTTAAATTATTGAATGTATCCTTCATATAGGTTGAAAGTGGAGACTGGAGAGATAGTACAGCAGGTGTGGCATTTGCCTCTGATGCATCCAATTGAGGTTTGATCTTCAGAATTCCATTTACTCAGACCCTGAGCTGAGTAAATCCCAGGAGTGAGCCCCAGAGAGTGGAAACAGGGGTAGGCTTGTTGGGTGTGACCCCCAACCCAGAGGCAAAAATTCAACCAAGTAAAAACTCGGCAACAAAAAAACTTGAGTGCTGCTGTTACTTTGTTTCACAGCAAAGAGTTCATATCAAATGAAAAAAATTTGAGACAGTTTAGAACTGTTACTTAGAGGCAGTGGATTTTTAAAAATTTTTTTTCTCTCTTTTACTAGTTTTTAATAGTGTGAATAAAAATTAGCTCTTGAAATTAGATTTTTAAATCTTTAGTTTAAGCATAGCATTTATCCTGATGTTAAGCATGGTAGAACATTAGTTTAAGAAAATTTGCTGCGTTGCGGCTCTTTGGCAGCCATGGAAAATATCCTTCAAGTTTGACACACAGGGCCAGAGAAAGAACTTAACATCCCCGAGGACCTGCTCGCCCTGAGGGAGGCCTGGGTCACATCGCAGGCTCCATATGGTCCACCAGCCACTATTGTGTGCCATTAATGCTTTAAGAAATCGGCCAAATAATTTGATTTTGGTGTGCTTGCTTTGTTTTCAGTAATTGGTGTTAGGATAAGCAGAAATACATATTGAGAGTGTAGTCTTGAGATTATTGGTTTTATCATGTGTTTTATAGAAATAGCTTGATTAACATGATTTTATTGAATCTAGTATGATTTTAGGAGACCTTACAAGGTCTAGCATGTCAAGTCGAGCCATGTAGATGTACATGTACATGATGCAAGGTATACGTTGTCAAGACGTCAAAATATTTTATGTTCTTTCACCTTATATTTTTCATGCACACAAAAGTGTTATTATGTAACATTGGTAGGATTTTAATTACTATTTTTAATGAGGCAGGGAATTAGGGGTAATGCATGTTTGGTGCTTCTGAGAGTGTTTAGGGTGCTTGGGGGAGGGAATTACAGGATGTTAATGTATCCTGTTAAATCTCTTAGTCCTTGATAATTACAGGACATTGTAGATACCTTAAAGATAAAGGCAAATGTTCAGAAAGGCAGATCCTAGTAATTGTGAACTTAATTATCAATAATTGTAAAGGCCTTGAATGAGTGTTACGAGTTTTTAAGAATTTGTGATGATGATATGGTATAGAGCAGTTTTCTAACGCTGCTATAACGAGAGACCAAAGACTGCGTGGTTCTCATCAGGGCTTTAAAAATTTCCCAAACATTTATATTTCAAAGTTTGGAGTACTTTTCTTGAATTCCCCCTTGGCAGCCCCCCTACACCCCCAGATGGGGTCACAGGTTCATAGTTCAGCTGCAGAGATTGGGACCCAGAAATTCAGCCACTCTAACCAAACCAAGGAGACAGCTCATTGGTTTGGAGTGCATGCAGCACTGTTGGGTGTGCTCTGTGAATAACAGAGTTAAACAACAAGAATTAGTTCTTCGCAGTTTTGGATCTTGATGACCCTAAGAACAAGAGGCGGCTAGGTTTTATACCCCTTGAGGGTTTTCTCCCTGCCTTGCAGGTAGCAGTTTTCTCTTTTTGGTAAGTGACGTCAAAGTTTAACAAGTTTAGCACCTGGGTACCTGCACGCATCCCTGCTGTCTCTTCCACTTCAGACAAGTCAGACTGGGTGATGGTCTACTCCAGTGCCATCATTTTGAGTTCGTTCAAGGGGCTGGCTGTGTGCAAGTAAAGTCGTGTCCTGGTCCTGGGGGCTTGGATTTTATAACACGAATTCCTAGAGAATACATCTCAAGCCATAAGATGGTAGAACCACCGAGACTTCACAAAATAATAAATTAGTTTAATTTTTATCTTCAGCATTATTTTTTTGGTCACACCCATTATTTGGTGGTGGTGATATTGGCTTGCTGTTTTTGCAAAATCTTGGTTTCTGATTTTCTTAGTTTTAGCAAAATATTGGCAGTTTCCTGCGAAAATCACGTAGGTAGCATGACTGCTAGCAGTATTACTTTGCTTCATAGCAGATTGAGAGATCACCTCCAACACGTAGTAGCTTGGATTCATCATTCTCTGTCACTTTAGAAGCAATCTTACTGCAGTGGCTGCGAGTCTCTTCCAAGTGTCCTTCCTCCATTCACTTCACAGTCCATTTGGGGTGTGCTTTGATGCCCTGCGTGGTAGCCGAGTTCCCACAACGAACATCATTGCTCAGAATGAGCAGCTTCTTAGCTCTTTTGTCTTTATATACATTGCCGGATTTTTATTCTTTATAATCATTGCATTTTATATTCCATAGTGTGTGTGATTGTACATCTCTAAAAGTCAGCTGAGCTGTTGAATAACATTTTGAGATATGTAGATCTATTTGTCAAAAAATTTTTTTATGGTGTTACTTTTATATTAAAATGAGAAAGATTATCTTGAAGAGGAATTTAATTGTGTATGAGGTTTAGCCACACAGCATGTGGCTTTGAATGTTCTCCCACTTTATTTCTACATTCGGTGCAGGAAGTCAAACCAGGATGAACCATGTACGCAGCAAGGACCTCAACCTCTGAATTATCTCAGTGCCTCAGTTGTGCGTCCCCACCCCCCTACACAGAGACAGACAGGCAGGCAGGCAGGCAGACAGACACACACGCGCATGCACACACGCACACGACCCCAGTGTCCTAAAGAGTTAGCCCTGGCCCCTGTCTACTTTGTTGGCTGTATTCCCATCATCTGTTACAGTACAGGACAGTAATGGGAAAATGAGCAACCAAAGTTTTGATTGCGTCAAATAAGCTGGTCCCTCCAAATTGTGCTTCAGTATATTAGTTGCACTTTTCCTCCTGTACACTTGTGTGACCATCGTCAGAGTATGCTTTTCCCTTGTTCTCCTCAACCATCAGGAATGTATATATGTTCTGCAGCTGTCAGGAAAAATGAAGTCATGAAACTTGCTTACACATGGGTGGACACAGAGGATATCATGTTGAGTGAAATGAGTCAGAGGGAGAGAGACAAACATAAGATAAAATGATTGCACTCAGCTGTGGGATTAAAAAAAACTTTGAATAACCTGAAGTCAGTGGAAGCCAAGGCCAGGAGGACTGGCGCATGGTAGGAAGCTTGCCACCAAGGGGGAGGGGAGTGCTGTTAGGACAGAGGAGGGACCACTGTGAAGTGATGCTTGGAAATAATCACTTGGACACAAACTGAGTGCGGAAAGGAGGTCAAGTGATACGCACGATACCCTTTCCAGTAACAGTATTGTAGACCACAGTGCCTAAAAGAATGAACGAATGGGGAGGCAGGAGGTGTCTGTCATAGAAGCAGGCTGCAGGGGTGGGCAGGAGGAAAGCTGGATGGGAGATGGTGGTGGGAAATGTGCACCGGTGAAGGGGTGAGTGTTGGAGCATCGTAGGAACGAAATTCAGTCATGAACAACTTTGTGGTTCAATTGAAAAATAAAAAGAATGTGTATGATCAACTTTTTTATGTTAAATATATTTTTTCTTTTTATTTATTAATTTATTTATTTTGAATAGCCATCCCTCCACCAGTGCCCATTTCCCACCACCACAGATCCCTGTATCCCTCCCACACCCCCATCCCCGCCATCCCA
>JAOXYA010000032.1:41808123-41821286 GCA_028565675.1 Sorex palustris | reverse complement strand
AAGAAAACAATTCCATTCACAATTGTGCCCCAGAAAATCAAGTACCTAGGAATCACCTTAACTAAGGAAGTAAAGGACCCTTCTCTATCTGAGCTGCCTTTCCCCCCAGTAGCTGGCTTCCAAGCCATGTAGCAATCCTGTTGATCTGTGATTTTTTTTTAAAAAAATTTTTTATTGAATCACTGTGAGAACAGTTACAAAGCTTTCAGGTTTAAGTCTCGGTCATACAGTGATCAAACACCCATCCCTTCATCAGTGCATATTTTCCACCACCAAGAACCCCAATACTCCCCCACCCCTCCCCGTGCCTGTGAGGCAGATGATTTCACTTAACTCTCTCTCTACTTTGATCACATTCATTATTTTGACAAAAGATGCACCATTATTATTTGGAATTTTCCCTCAACAATCAAACCTGCTGAAAAGCATCGTGGAATAATTTGTTGTCTATTGCTGGTTATGAAGACCATATGATTTTGGATTTCTGATATTTTACTAATTAAATCTGGAGGGATTTCTGTCAAAAGTTGCATAGTTCCGAGATTGGTTTGTGTGCCTCTGGGTCCATGGCCGTGCTGGAGATCTTCTTGTGGGGGGCAACTCGTGGTTGTGGTAGGGCAAGAAGGACGTGCCGTTTCTGCCCCCATTCCCATGACCTGTGTTTTTCTGTTTTAAAAAAAGGGGTGAGTATGTTTTGTGAGGGCAGACAGGTGCTTACATAGGAGGACTGATCAGAAAGGTGGACTTAGAGAAACTGTGACTTTATGCTCCAGCTCACTTGCCAGTTAAGTGTGACTAATTTTTGGCAAAGAGAAAGTGATCTGGAATTGTGTGTGTAACACTAAAATGGTTTTGACTTAAACACAAACCTTTTTCCCTGGAATTTGGCTCACCTCATAGGCAATAGCATGGATGTTGGGGCCAACCTAGCTCCAACAATGGGCATGGAACACACCATTGAAGATGGGGGCGTAATAGCAATGAAAAGAATCTGTGTTCTGACCGAATAATCCTCTTCCACTCATCCAAGAAGTATTATTGTTGAGAAATACCACTATCTCATTGAAGTCATGGTATTTGGAGGATTCCTTGTTATAGCAATGTTATTGCTCAGTAAGAGACTCAGATTGGCTTCAAGTGTTAATGTTTATTGAGTGAACAGAAGGAAATTATTCTAGATTATACACGCCAAGTCTCACTGGTATTTAGTGGATGTCTAGATTGCTTGAGATATGAGTATTTTTCTCACAGTGTGACCCAAGTGGTTATTGTCATAGATTAGAGAAAATAGATCCTTGTGGGTTACCATAACAACATACTGAAGATTGGGTGGCTTATAAATAGCAGAAATTTCTTTCTCACAGTTCTGGAGGCTGGAAATCTGGAATCAGGGAATGAGCTAGCATGAGAAGGGATGTCTTCTGGATAACGTCTACGTGTGTCCTCACATGGCACAAGGGGCTGGGTGCTCTGTGCTTGGTGGTTAGGATGGAGGCTTCTTCTCATCTTCTTCTCATGTCATTCTTGGAAATTAGGTTTACAACATATGAATGTGTGTGTGTGTGTGTGTGTGTGTTCAATTCCTGGGTTCCTCTTGGAGAGCCCAGCAAGTTACTGAGAGTATCCTGCCTGTATGGTGGAGCCTGGCAAGCCCCCCATAGCGTATTCAATATGCCAAAACAGTAGCAAGTCTCACAATGGGGACGTTACTGGTGCCTGCTCGAGCAAATCAATGAACAATGAGAGGACAGTGCTACAGTGCTACTGTGTGTGTGTGTGTGACACACACAAACACTTGGACAAGAGATAACCATTTTTCCCTTAAATTTTTATCTCATACACAAGTGATGTACAATGCTCCTTTTTTTTTTAACTTTTTGTATCACACCTGGCGTTGCACAGGGGTTACTCCTGCCTCATGTACTCAGGAATTACTCCTGGCGATGCTCGGGGGACCATATGGAATCGAACCTGGGTTGGCTGTGCAAAGCAAACGCCCTATCCACTGTGCTATCACTCCAGCCCTGAGGTACAGTACTCTTAAAGAGATGGTGTTTCTTGCATCAGTGTCCAACACCACACCTACCAGTCTTTCCCACATCTCTGACCCTAGTAGCTCAGTTCTGTTGACCAGTTCTCAAGCTCTGCTGTCTTTGGACACTTCTCTGGTTATTTGTTATTCCCTGACTATGTTTCCTTTATATCTCACAGATGGGAGGTACTGAGGTGACACTCCTGGACAATATTCTTAAGGTCTATCTTGGGGAGTACGAGTGTAAAACAGAATGCTGAAGAGAAAAAGCCCATGATATTTCTTGCCATGGCTCTCATATCTGGACCAGTTTATTTCAGATTGAATTGCTATTTCTACTGTTTCCATAATCTTGATTTTTTTCATCTCTTCAGATCTTAATTTAGTTCCTAGCAAATCCTTCTGTACATCAAAGCAATTTGCAATCATAATGGAAAAAATCAATGTGAGATTTACTTTAAACCTCCAAAATGTATCAAAGATTAATGAGAGAATATCACTTAAAATCTTGCTTATTCTTGCTCTTCCTGGTTAAATTCTCTTGCGTTGCTCTTCTAATTGAAGCTGCAAACTTTGCTCGTTAACCGAATCACTAGTGGAAATATCAGTAGGTGACAGGCTAAGTATTTCCTTATTTGCTGTCCTCTCCCTTCCAGGCTGCCTTTATTTGCAAGAGGGTTTCCTGTTCGGTATTCCTGGTTGGAAGTTTCCTGTTTCACTTCTTTTTCTTAGAGGGCCTCTGGCACTTAATTTTTGCCTTTGTGCTTATGTGTGAGAATCATGATTATGACATTACTTTGGGAATGAATAATAGACTCACCACAAATTTCCTCTTTGTAGGTGACTGTTACTTAATAACCCTCACCTTGATTGTGAAGAAAATAGCTTGGTATCTCAAAGCCTGCATTTTTAGTTTGAACTTTCTAACAAATCTGGGGCTCCTAAGACTTTGGATGATTTCAATGGTCAGGTTCCTGCCCCTACCTCAAGTCCTCCCCATACCCTCACAGCCCCGACTCCAAATAGCTTGGAGTTTAGGCCTATTTGTAACATAGGGTTTTTCCTTGCTTAGATTTTCGGCTTGGGGATGTCTTGATTTTTATTACTGTTGTTGTCTTCTTTTTTTTTTTATCACACCCAGCAGTGCTCAAGGCTTACTCCTGACTCTACACCCAAGGTTTACTCCTGGGGCATGGGGGACCCTGTGGAGTGCAAGGGAGTGAACCTGGTTTGGCCATGCACAAGGCCAGCACTTTCAACATTGTACTGTATCTCTTGACCTAAGTTTTAAATTAAAATAAAAAATTTAAAAATTTTCTCAGCATGAATTTTAAGGTCATTCAGATGTGCAATGTTCAAAACATCAAGGCCTTTCCCAGTGTCCACTTCCATCCACAAATATCATAGTCCTCCTCCCCAGCCCCCCAGAGCATCCTTTTATGGTAGATACTTTCCCCCTGTTATCCTTTTAGGAATTGTGGTTTGCAATATTGTTACTGAGAAGGTATCGTGCATCCCTCCTTTCAGCACCCAGACCATGTCCAGAGTGATCACTTCCCTCCATTATTGTCATAGTGATAAAATAAATTCCCTGGCCTATTCCCCTACCCCCACAATGGCAAGATGCCTACTAAGGACCAGTTCTCCTGTTCTTTGCTTCTCTTGCCCTTGGGCATTAATTATTTCCCAACTATGTCTCTCTATATCCCGCATATTTTCATTTATTTCAAATTCTAGTGTTTTCCCCATGCACTGGACTTGTTTAGTATTTCGCTCATGATCACCAAGTACTTGACTCTTTGCCCATCATTGCTTTTATTTTATCACTACTGTTTTAGTGATAAAATCCTATTGTAGAGGTCACTTCTCTTCCTGGACTCACATAAAATTTCCCTTCAACTTTTTTCCCCTTTCCAAATAAATTCATAAACTATACGGTCATTTAGTATTATGCTCCATTACATTGTATGACATGATTTTTAATGTTCACATACAAATAACTATTATCCAATAATAAAAAGTGGTAGATGTACTTGAATCAAAGCTTTGGTAATTCTACAATCTTTAAATTAATTAATGAGCCAAAGGCAGCTAAACATTTGCATTTAGAAAGATCTCCACAGCATTTGCTACTAATGAGTTCATTTAGATCCATCTTGCAACCTGTTTTGGAATGCACAGACCATATTTAATCATATTCAATCAGATCTAATATTAAAATTATGAACACAAGGCGTTGTTGAGTGTGAAATCACCATAGAATTTTAATTGTTAAGCGCATCTTTTGTTGGCAGTCCTAGATGAATGATAATTTGAAGAGGAAGGAGATAATCTGTGTACAGTGGACTGTTTACAGAACAATAAGGAATCTTAAGGTGTGTAAGATATCCTAGGCTGATCATTCACATAAATTCTAAATTTGTATGTCTCTATTGCTTCAGAGATCCTACTTGTCTCAGTCTGGGAGATTCTATTTTCAGACTTCTTTTTATGCTGGTCTATAATTTTTTTGAGAGAACATAAAAAACTTTAGAATGTGTTATTTTAGCAGTTGACTACTATTATACTTGTTTTGTTTCTGTTTCCTTAGTATTTTTTTTCTGTGTGTGTGTTGGGGGGGGGAGGGTCACACCTGACCATGCTCAGGGGTTACTTCTGGCTCTGCACTCAATGTTGCTCCTTGGGGGTCCATACAATATGTCAGGAATGTCAGGGATCAAACTTAGTCAGCTGTGTGTAAGGCAAATGCCCTATCCACTGTACTAAGGCCCCAGCCTTCAAATTTTGGTTTGTTTTTGGACCACATCTAGCGGAGCTCAGGGGCAACGCACTGCACGTTGTTAGGGGACCATGACCTGCAATGTATGTGAACCAGTTTTGAGCTAATTCCCTGGCTCTTTATTATATATTAAAAAGATTAAAACACAGTATCAATACAGAAATACATCTGGTCCCTTCGGTTTTCCTTTAGTAACTACCCAACCCATTCACCTTGACTTGTAACAACATTTCAGTAGTTTGTTAGTTCTACTTTTTATAGAAGGAACCATGCAGTGAATATGTTTGAATGTATATATGTACATAGGTACATATATGTGTATATATTCTGGATTTTTCAGCTTAAAGTAATATTTGTAAGATCCATTCCTGTAATTTATTATTCTCTGCAGTACTTCGTTGAGTGTAGATTCTACAGTCTGCTGGAGGACACTGGGTAGCTTCTAGTTTCTAGTTCTTGTGAATTGTGCTACTCTGAACATCCTGCTACTTTTTATATTTTATTGTGGTAAAATAAAAATCTAACATAGAAATTGTCATCTGAACCATTTCAAGTATACAGGTGAATCGTCTTAATCCATTCAGATTGTATAGTCGATTTCTTTTACCTGGCAAAAATGAGCTCTAGGGGCTGAAGAGATAGCACAGTGGGTAGGGTGTTTGCCTTGCATGCAGCCAACCCGAGTTCAATTCCCAGCATCCCAATGGTCCCCTGAGCACTGCCAGGCATAATTCCTGAGTGCAGAGCCAGAATAACCCCTGTGCATCTCTGGGTGTGACACAGAAAGAAAAAAAAATTAAAAAATGAGCTCTGTTCTCATTACACAATCCCCCATTCTCCTATTCGCCAGTCCCTGACACCCACCATGGTAATTTCAGTTTTTGTGAGCTATGTTTCTCTAGAGAACTCCAACGAATGGTACTTATCTTTTTGTGAGAGTTTTTAAATTTAACGTCAGGTTCCTAAAGTTTATCCACGTTAGAACTTGTCAGAGTTTGCTTCATTTTAATATTTCATTGTATGCAGATACACGTTTTAGTACATGCCATTTTCCTTCTTTTTGCTTTACACACTACAGTGGTTCAGGGATGCTTCAGTTTCATATTCAGGAGTTGAGCCCAGCAGTGCTATTGAGTGGGTCCATGCAGTGGCAGATATTAAACTTGGGCTTCCTCTGTGAAAAACCTGTGCATCAATGCTTTGAGCTCCTTCCCTGGCCCCTGTAGCACATGTTTCTGGTGAACACGTCTGTATGTTCCTGATAAAAGTGTACATATGTAGTCACGTAATATGGAAAATCAGACGATAGCAGATTTCGCCAATTTTCCACAATGGTTGTACCAATGTACAGTCTCCCTGGGCATAGATACTGTTCATTCCTCAATCACTAATAATATAATGTGATGATCCAAGGAAGAAAGTCACCTCTCCTCTAAGATATGACTTAAGACTGCAGAATCACTCCATTTGTAGCTGTACTATTGTTGTTGTTTTTGTTTTTAAATCTGGGTTGGAGCGATAGCACAGTGGGAAGGGCATTTACCTTGCATGCAGCCAACCTGGCCAACCGAGGTTGGATTCCTCCGCTCCTCTCAGAGAGCTTGGCAAGGTACCAAGAATATCTCGCCCGCATGGCAAAGCCTGGCAAGCTACCCGGGATGTATTTGATATGCCAAACACAGTAACAAGTGTCACAATGGAGACGTTACTGGGCCCGCTGGAGCAAATTGATGAACAACGGGAGGACAGTGACAGTGACAGCAACTACAAAGCAGTAGTAATTAAAACAGCATAGTATTGAAAAAAAGCACATCAACAGACCAGTGGAAAGGGTTGTATATACTTACACACACCCTCAAATATATGATAATATAATGATATAATTATATGAGGGAGCAAGAAATGTGATGTGGAGCAAGGAAAGCCTCTTTAACAAATGGTGCTGGGAAACCTGGACAGCTACATGCAAAAAAGATGGGCTCAGACCTCTACCTAACATCATGCACAAAAGTTGGATCAAAGTAGATTAAAGACCACAACATCAGACCAGAATCCATAAGGTACATTGAAGAAAAAGGTGGGCAAAACCCACTACAACATTGAAGCTAAAAGTGTCTTTAAGGAGAAAATGCCACTACACTACTTAGCAAGTGGAAACAGAGATAAGCAAGTGGGACTATCTTAAACTAAGAAGCTTCTGCACCATAAAATAATAAACTGTGACCAGAATACAATACCAAATACAGTTTACAGAATGGTAAAAGATGTTCACCCAATACCCCTCCAACAATCGGTTAATAGCAAGGATATACAAGGCACTGGTTGAACTCTACAAGAAGAAAATATCCAATCCCATAAGAAAATGGGGTGATGAAATGAACAGAAATGTTCTCAAAGAATAAATCTGAATGGTCAAAAGGCACATGAAAAAATGCTCTTCAACACTAATCATCAGGGAGATGCAGATTAAAACACCAATGAGATATCATCTCACACACAGAGACTGGCCCACATCCAAAAGAACAAAACCAACAGGTGTTGGCATGGATGTGGGGGGAAAGGGCCTCTCCTTCGCTGCTGGTGGGAATGCCAACTGTTTCAGCTTTTTGGGAAAACAATATGTATGTTTCTGGATGATAGCACAGCAGGGAGAGCGTTTGCCTTGCAAGCGGCCAACCAGGGTTCCATTCTTCCGTCTCTCTTGGAGAGCCAGCTTGGAAGAACCTGGCAAGCTCCCCGTGGCATATTAGATATGCCAAAAACAGTAACAACAAGTCTCACAATGGAAACGTTACTGGTGCCTTCTTGAGCAAATAGATGAAAAACGGGAGGACAATGCTACAGTGCTACTAAAACAACATACATATTGAACTCTCATTGGGCTGGAGTGATAGCACAGCGGGTAGGGCATTTGCCTTGCATGCAGCTGAACCAGGTTCGATGCCTCCGTCCCTCTCAGAGAGCCCGGCAAGCTACCGAGAGTATCTCACCTGCACTGCATAGCCTGGAAAGCTATCCATGACATATTTGATATGCCAAAAACAGTAACAACAAGTTTTGCAATGGAGACGTTACTGGTGCCTGTTCAGGCAAATTGATGAACAGTGGAAGGACAGTGCTACAGTGCAGTGCAGTGAGCTCCCATTTGATGCAGCAATACCACTTCTGGGTATATATACCGGAGATGCAAAAAAAATACAATAGAAATGACATCTGCACTTGTATGTTTAAATTGCAGCACTATTTACCAATAGCCAGAATCTGGAAAAAAACCGAGTGCCTGAGAACAGATGATTGGTTAAAGAATCTGGTATATCTACACAATGAAATACTACATAGCTGTTAGAAAAGATGAAATCATGAAATTTGCACATAAGTGGATGGATATGGAGAATATCATGCTAAGCAAAATGAGTCAGAAAGAGAGGGACAGACATAGAATGACTACACTAATTTGTGAAATATAAAGTAGCATAATAGGAGACTACCACCTAAGGATAATAGAGAGAAGGGCCAGAAAGATCGCTCCACACTTGGAAGACGATCTTATGTGCTGGGGAAAAGAGCAGGTGGGCTGGAGAAGAGACCACTAAGTAAACAGTGGTTGGAGGGGATGGTAGATGCGTGCTGAAAGTAAACTATGGACCAAACATGATGGCTTCTTAGTGCCTATATTGCAAATCATAACACCCAAAAGGAGAGAGAGAGACAGTAGGAGGGAATGTGTTTGCCACAGAAGCAGGGGGTAGGAAGGGATGGGGGTGACGGGAAGGATATTGGGAACATTGGTGTTAGAGAATGGGCACTGGTAGAGGGATGGGTATTCGAACATTGTTTGATTGAAATGTAATAGCAAAAGTTTGTAAGTCTGTAACTGTACCTCATGGTACATTAAAATTCATTAAAATAAAAAAGTTAAAAAGTTATAAAACACAACAGGGAAAAAAAGGACTCCTAAACAAGAGTGCTCACTAGAGACAAGGCTGTTTTGGTAGGTGTTCCAGAGTAATAGAGAGAAAAGTAACTTTCTGCTAGAATTCTAATTGAAAACACATACTATCATTCACCTGACAATTTAATACAGTCAAAATAAAGCATCTTTAACAGCATTTTAAGCAATATCTGGTGGTGACAACAGCTCATAGATGTTCCTGTTTGACAATTTAATTTCTATGGCTAATATGGCAATAACATTGATGTGATGCTATTTAACATTCCAGATTAATAGAAATACTATGACTGCTAATTTAACTGTGCAACTCCATCCACTGAATACACCAAAGATAAACACAAGGCTCACAGACACTAAATAACATGCTGAAAACCAAAAAATATGATCAATATTGTAATATAGATCCAGCCAGTGCCCATCCTCTTAATTTCTAAATCAGTCTGGCCAAAACATGTAGACTAAGAAATAAAACATAGGATTGAGTTCTACATTTCATGATGTTCCTAAGCGAATTTATTGATCACATGCATTCTAATCAAAATGCCATTGTGTTGTCTTCTAAATCTAGATAATCTGGTTATAAGGTTAAATTAGAGTATGTCCATGCAAGAACAGACCCAGTGTTTATAAAGAGTTCAAAGAGTGTGGCACATGAGAAAATGCTCTACATCATTAATCATCAGTGAGATGCAGATCAAAACCACAATGAGATATCACTTCACACCACAGAGACTGATACACATCCAAAAGAACAAAAGCAACCGGTGTTGGCGCAGATATGGCGAGAAAGGGACCCTCCTTCACTGCTGGTGGGAATGCCAACTGGTTCAGCCCTTTTCTACTTTTAAATCCATGACTCGACTCAGCAGTGAAGAATCCCAGCAGGCCCCACAACACCGGAGAATTCTCCGGGCCCCAAACTGAGTCAATATCACCAGGGTGCCACAGATGGAGCAGGTGCAGTCTCCCTGCCTTCTTCAAATGGAATCCCAGTAACCATGAGTTTCTACAAGCATGGCTCTGGCATGTGGGGACCAGGACTGTTCCTCCAAACCACACAGCTGCATAAACATAAGCAGTCGCAGGGCCTTTCCTGATATACAAAGTGAGCAATGAAAAAAGAGACGACACAGCATCTGTTCCTAGAAGGCAGGCCTGAATGGTGGTGGGAATATCCAAGCAAAATATAGTACCCAAAACTATCGAGAGAATATCTGAACAATTGTCTGCTGTAGAGGCAGGGTAAGGACAGAGATGGACATGGAAAGGATAATGGGTATATTGGTGGTGAAAAGTTTGCCCTGGTGGAGGGATGGGTGATAGGTCATTGTATAGCTGAATATCAAACATGAAAACTTTGTAACCATCTCACGGTGGCTCATGCTTCTGGACTGCGAATTAAGCTACGGCTCCACACGACCCCAGAGGGAAAGGCATTGTCCCTTCTGCCTTCTTCCTCTCGGTGGCATGGTGGCAGCCACCTTTCAGAGCCTATTGGGCCTGCAGTGATGAGACATGCAGAACCTCACGTGATGGGGGCAGGATCTGGCTCTTCTCCCTGCCCCAGCGAGACCCCAAGTTGCCACCCATGAATGGCTCCTCCAGCTCCTGAATGGCCATGATCCCAGAAGCACACAAACCAATCTCAGAACTCAGCGGCTTCTGGATGAAATACTTTTGGACTGTGAATTAAGGCTGAAATGCTTCTCGACTGTGAATTAAGCTAGGACCCCATGCCGCCCCTGGGGGAAAAGGGCGTTGTCCCTTCTGCCTTATTCCCCTCTGCTGCATGGTGACCGCCATCTTCAGAGGCTCTGGCAGAACTCTCTCTGGACTAAATTACTAAAATATCAGAAATTCAAAACTGTGCAGCCACTATTGTGGCCATGTGACATTGTCTGCTCTTCATTATCAGAAATCACTTGATCCCTTGATATTCTGTTACTCTTCAATTTGCTCGAGCGGGCACCAGTAACATCTCCATTCATCCCTGTTGCATGCCAGCATAGCCCAATGGCATCTGCTCGTTCTAGGAACATGAAGAGCCTCAACCCGATCGTTCAGGGTCTTGACGAAGAAGTCTGACCATCTTGTAGGTGGGCGGCCACGCGATCTTTTGATCAGTTACACCCACCAACTGCCGTGTAACCCCATCAACGGCCAACGGCCAGGATCCAGAGACTACACCACCAAGCTCCCAGAAGAGAACAAAGCAGAGTCTCCTACCCCCATACCTGACTGTCCTCACCAGGGCCTGACAGCTGAAGACCTCTGGGACTCAGCCAAAGCCATGCTGAGACCACTCTCCACACACTTAGATGAGTTTCACGCATAAAGGAACTATCAGAAATAGAAAACAAATGATCTAATGATGCCTTCTCAGCAGATCTGAATGTTGGGGGAAAATTCCAAATAATAATGGTAGGTCTTCTGTCAAAAAATTGAATGTAATCAAAGTTGAGAGAGTCAAGTGGAAATCATCTGCCACACTGGCAGGGGGAGGGTGGGGTGGAGGGTATGCTGGGGTTCTTGGTGGTGGAAAATGTGTACTGCTGAAGGGATGGTAGTTTGGTCATTGTATGACCAAGACTTAAACCTGAAAGCTTTGTAACTGATTCAATAAAAAATAAAAAAATAATAGAATTCATGACTAATTCATAATTTGCAACAGAAGCGACTTTAGGTTATCAAAAAAAAACCAAACGCAGTGCAAATTCTGGGTTTTTTTTTAGTAGTTTATAACTATATGAACTAATTTGGGACATCTGAAAATAGGGTGAAGTTGTGGTAATAAAATTATTGAACTAGTTTTAAAAGCACCCATATTCCAAAGTGGAGCAATAACCTTGACAGAACTCCAGGTCATTAAGAAGTTGGTACAACACTATCTTTTATATAAAATATAGCCAATTCTGATTTATATTTTAAAGATAATTAATAAGAACATAACATTTTTGTTATGCCAGATACATGAAAACAAACCGTTGTGTTAAAAATGAAAACACTTTCATCATAAAATACATTTACATAAATTTCACTTCAAATTATAAGCACAAATAGCAAAATTGGTGAATTTTTTAATCTTTTTTAGATGTTATCACAATTTCCAGAACTAATCTCTTTAATTTTACAATAAAGAAATGATATTCACTATATCACTATTAAGTCTCCCTGATAAAAATATACAATGTCAGAAGGAGATGGAAAAACTGAAAATATAATATCTCATTATAGACTATCCACTGTTTAAACCTCCAGGCTGGAAATATGTATTTAAATAATATGTCATAAAAATCTCTTGGTACATAATGATGTAATAAATATGAGAATGCCTCAAAGGCTAACTAACTTATTTTCCCAATTGGTAAGTTACTCCCTGTGATGATACCATCACCAAGTGAAATTTTAGGCATATTCCTTCGGGTAAAAGAAATAAGGACTATGAAAAATATTACTAATTCTATTTGGAATGAGAAAGGAGTCTTAATCATCTAAAGCATTCATTGGGAGTTATATTTCTTTCTGTTTAGGTTAATTCAACTACAAAATTCTCAATAATTTCAACTTTTCAAGATACCTTAGATAAATTGTTGGGAAAATGAAAATGCCCATCTATAACATATACCTGGAGAACCTAATATTTTATTCACTGGATTTTACTGAAAAATATTTCTTACTTTAAGAAGAAATTTAATCTACAGAGAGAAATATATTTAACATTAAAAATCAAGACATAATTAATCAAATATAAATTATGGAAAAACTATTGGGTTTAGTGGAAAATTAATGCTAGAAAAAGCAATTCATTATAGTAGATAATCCCACAAATTTATCTCGAGGAAAAACATATGCCAAATCAATATACTTTTATATAATAAATATACATAAAATTAAGTACATAATCTACACATATGTATATATAACTTTATTAAACCCAAGAAAATACTTCAACATTTACTAAAAAACATAACAAATATCCATAAATAGAATATGATGAATATAGATATAAACAGGTAAATATATGAACTGTTTACCAAATCCTGAAAAAACACTTTTAAAGTAGATTGTGGAAAAATGTAAGGAAAAGATTTATTACAACTTATATAACCTAAAGTCTGAGAATTGCAATATTTTTGATGATTGCAAATTTGAAATGTCCAATGAGCTTCTCTATGAATTTTAATGTGAAAATAAATTAATGTAGGCATAATTAAGGTCTTATAAAAATTATGCATTAACATTACACAAAAAGGACTATGCTGAGATTACCTCTTTGAAGTGCCTTTAGAGGATTTGTGAACAACTACTGTGAACAATAAATTAAAACTACACAAGAGAACTAATAGATCAGTGATCTTATATACAAGTACAACTATTAATAAACTTAAGTTTATGTACAA
>JAOXYA010000032.1:41640718-41654039 GCA_028565675.1 Sorex palustris | reverse complement strand
TATACGCAAAATTAAATAAATTACTGGTTGTGTGTAAAAGAATGGAAGTCCAGAACACAAAATTGTTACAAAGGTGAAGCATGAGTCTCTGTTGAGCTGGCTAGGGATATGATTCCATGCCTTAATTACAGTTCTAGGCTTTGACTACTGGGATGCTGGAGTTGGATGGACGGCAGTTGGTTCACGTAATTACTCATTAGAAACCTTCTCAGGCCCTCAAGCTTTTCATAAAACTGTTTATTCAGTTTTAAGCTTGAGGTTAATGACATTGTGAAAATGAGTTTTCAGGTTCTTGTGATTTTAGCTAAGCTGGTTATGTAAACAACCTCACCTTTGACTCAATGGAATGTAAAATGCTGAAATATAACTTAACTATATTCAGATATATTTGCTCACACCCCCACACACCTTATTTACATTCAGGAAAACAATTCCATTTTCAATCTGAGATAAGTGTTTTTAAATGTAAACTTTACTACCAATTCTATTTCTACTGAACATTGAGCTCCTGAGAAAGTGTTCTGAGATATGGTAAAATCCACGTGATTTGAAGGACATAATATACCCTCAGTGAAAGGTATGGGAAGAAATAATTCAATAATTCCTCACAGAGACAAAGGTTCTTTCTTTTTCTTTTTTTTGCTTTTTGGGTCACACCCGGCGATGCACAGGGTTTACTCCTGGCTCTGCAGTCAGGAATCACTCCTGGTGGTACTTGGGGGACCCTATGGGAGGCTCGGAATCGAACCCAGGTAGGCCGTGTGTGCAAAGCAAACGCCCTACCTGCTGTGCTATTGCTCCAGCCCCAAAGGTTCTTTATTCTTAATCAAATTTTGCAGAAAGACGAAGCTCTAATTTCTTTTGAGCGCAGATGGTGTATTGAATGCTTTCCTCTCTCCTCGTTCCTTTGCTCCTCCGAACGGTTGCCATGGGGTCTGGCGTGACATCTCTCTTTGACTCTCACAATCTGCCACCTGCGAATTTCCAAGCAAAACCGGAGGATGCCCCTCTCTCACCCATCTGATTATGGATTGCTCTTAGAGTAACGGCAGTGGGGCATGAGACAGAAAAAAGTCTACAGAGAATGTTTGGTCATATGTTAAATTATTGATTCAAGGTGCAAGAAATCAGTAAAGAGTATAGAGAAGGAAGGAGAAGCTACCCTATAAAATTACAATGTTTTAATTCAGTGATGCAGGTATGTCAAAGTGACTGAACTTTGAACTCCTGTCTACACGGATGTTTCCTGTAGAAATTCTCTAGTACAAAGCCAGAGAACTTCAGAGAATGGATCCGGGTGAAAAAAGAAGCCCTCATATGCCATTTTATTCTGATTTTATGGTTATGTCACATTAACTTTAACGAGGCAAAATGTCTATCAAGCTTTAGAACTATGTGAGAAATTTAAGGAGGATGATTACAGATTCTGTTAAGAAAAGATACTTTCTATAGTCAGTTCAGTCTTTTCTTATTAAAGCTGATTTTTTAAAAATAGGAGCTTTTTAGATTTGGTGACGTACCTTATAAAAATCTTTAAAAAATCCTGTTGAAAAATCCTGATAAAATTTTAAAGTGAAGTGTTTTGAGAGGTTAAAAAGAATATGATGTGAGGAATCTTTTGACAGAAAGATGGCAAGCATGTAGACAGAAAAGACTTATGCATGTGATTTGAAGAAAGACTTAAAAAATGAAACATCATTTAACAATGCCCTAGAATGAGTCATTTTCTTTTTATTTCTTAGGTTAAAAGCTATTTAATGATTTTTAACATTTATCCATTAATTTATTTTTCTGTTTGAAGTATAATTCAAAACTCAATATCAGTTCTGTGAAGGGGAAGGCAGGCATTTATTTTAAAATGAAAAAGAATTTAAACCGCACAAGTCATAATAGAGAAGAGATATATAGTCAGAGACTTTCTGGGGAAATGCTTTTGTGCCATGTTTCTTCTTGATGAAAGCTTGTAATGATGATAAACTTCTATTCCTACTAAGGAAAAAAAAACACAGAACAAAAGTAAATGTTTTCTTCCCAAGGTGAAAGCAACCGGTTCTTATAAGGTTCTTATAGCTTAAGTCTATTCTAAGCCATTGATTGGAATTTCAAGGAGAAGATTAAAAACATCTCCATTTTGTTTAATAAATTGGTTTTAAACCTTGCCTATTAGGGATGAAAGGTACTTTTCCTCAGGGAAGGTTGAGTACAGTCTTTCTTACAGTCTTATTTGACTGAGTTGTGGTACTAGGGAATTGCATATGAAGGTGAAAGATAGTTTCAATATTTATTGATAAGTTTTTTTTTCCCCCTGTATGCACTCAGCCCATGGTACTATCTTTCTGGCCCAAGGTATTTGTTTCTAAAGGCGGAGTTAGATTTCTTTTTTTTTTTCTTTTTGGGTCACACCCAGAGATGCTCAGGGATTACTCCTGGCTCATGCACTCAGGAATTACTCCTGATGGTGCTCAGGAGACCATATGGGATGCTGGGAATCAAATCCGAGTCGGCCACGTGCAAGGCAAACGTCCTACCTGCTGTGCTATCGCTCCAGCCCCTATTGATAGTTTTAATGTCAATTTAATGTCAATATATATATTTTCTATATGGTACTGGGCATCACTTATGCTAGGAAACTCTTCTCTCATGGAACTATGTCCCCAGACTTCATGTTAAGATTTTCAGTTCCCTTCCCCACTTCTCCCCAAATACATATGTATTTTTCTGTCATGTCCACCAAATTATGTTGTTTATTGAAATTCCCTTCCCCCCACCCCAAATATCTAGTTTCTGTAACTGCAAGGGATGAGCAAGATAAATAGCTATTAAAAATGTGAGCTGTCAAGGACATTAGGACTTGGAAACTTTGATCTCCTAATATTTTACTGAACCACACCACTTTTTTTTTCCTGAGTGGAAAATTAGATCCTGGAATATGGCAATAGGATTTGTAATGAAAATGTGCTCAGAGGTCTTGGAGTGTTGGGCTAATTAAATGTCCATTCCATTATGTGGTAATAATTTGGTATCTCGAGAGCTGCAAACGGTCCTAACAACAAAACTGAAAGACCCGAGGTTCTCCTCAGAACAATTACTATGTTAAATCAGTTAATAGAAACTCATCACAACCACTGAAATTTATTGATCATTTATCAACTTCTGGGGGTTCTATCAGCTCAATTTCTTCACATCATCTAGAGATAAGAAAACAGCTCAGTGATGTTTTACAAATTTGACAAAGTCATGGAGTGTATTCAGGACTGGACTGAACACAGGTTTACTATTTTAAGAAATGTAGCTCCAGGGGTCTGGAGAGAGTGCACTGGGTGAGGCCCTGCCTTGCATGCAGCCAACCTGGTTCAATCCCTTGCATCCCATAGGGTCTCCTGAGCACTGCCAGGTGTGATTTCTGAGTGCAGAGTCAGGAGCAGCCCCTTAACACTGCTGTGCGTGACTGAAAACCAAAAAAAAAAAATCATTTTCCAAACTTTAAGGAAATATTTCAATTGAAACTAGCTACTCCCAAATACCCCGAACAGTATCAATATGGTAACTTCAAGAGATTGGGGACTAGGGTTTTTGTTTTTTTCTTTTTTCCAGCTGCTCTGCCACCAATAGAGTATGTGGCTCTGGTCCATATATTCAAGAGGACTTATCAAATTGTTTGCCTTCACCCATGGGTAGAGAAGTAAGGAGATGGAGAAGAGGAGAGAGGGAGAGCGAGGGTTTATTGATTTACTTTAAGGACAAAAATCACTTTTACTCATAGTCCTTTCTATTGGAATTTACCTCTGTGACTGGGGCAAATCATGGAGTGGGGTCCTTTAGTCAATCAGTGAGCTATAAAAATTAAGAAATGCTTGGATAAATCAAAAGCTATAAAAAAAGACTCAAGAAACGTTTAGAGAAACAAACAAAACACTCTGAAAATCAAGGAATACTTGAAGAGACATAACATCAGCTCTGCAAGGAAATCAGCAACTCCATTCTGGGACTGTCTGTCCTTCAAATTGTGTAATCGCTCTCTCTTCCTCTATGACACTCCATCCCAGGGTCACTTATAGCCCTGCACAATCATTCTAGAGTTTCCCACACCTCCCTGCTCTGGGGATGTGGTCCGTATTGTCTTTACAGTACTCTGTGATGATGTTGCCTCGGCCTTTCTGTAGGGTGAAGGTTTTCTTTGCCTCTGTAATCCTCACCTGAGCTCCCCAGCCCTCTCCAGTCTCCTCTTGGCTCTCTCAGCCCGCATTCACGTTAGTAGTAGTCCCCTTCCTCAGACAACCTGTTTTACTTCAGTACCTGTCTTCTCCTGGAAATTCTTTTCTGAAATGTAAAGTTAAAAAGCCTAAACTCAAGCATTATATTGGAATTTACTTCCTTTTCTGCAAAGACTCTCATCTAAAATATGGGTGTTAGGGACCAGCTCCCCCTCTGTGAAGATCAAGTGTGTCTCAGGTGAAGCTTGAGAGTGATGTTAGTGAAGCTGGAAGAACGTTTATTTGGGAGAAGGGGTGTACCCAGTGATGCACAGGGTTTATTCCTGGATCTTGGCTCAGGGATCTCAGCTGGCTGTGCTTGGAGGACCAGAAGTGATGCTGGGGATCAAACTCAGGTCCACTATCTGCGAGCATCTTCCTGTCCTATCTCTTGGGTCCCAGAGTAGCCCCAAACCTGGCAGATATTTCAGCACACAATCTCTTGATTTTGTTTTAGGGCCACATGCTACAGTGCTCAGGCATTCTATAGGGTACCAGGGAACTGAAGTCAGGTCAGGTGTGTGCAAGGCAAATGCTTTAGCTACTGTTCTGTGTCCGGGTCAGAGGCTGGAAGAACTTTGATGCTGATGCTCTGCTGTACCAGAGCTCACGCAAAATATCAGTTCTAATCGTCCTGGGCAGACACCACAATAATGTGATCATTGTCCTGTTTCACAGGAAGACAAGATATTATTTTCATATTTTGAATATTCCCGAGCCACATAAAATTGAGGGTTTTGTTATTATGTTAAAAGGGAAGAATAGTTGTTGGAGGCCGGTTTGAGGCCTTGTCTAGGAAATGTTTCAGTTATTGGAGTTCATCTCTCCCACTTTTGTGAACACTCTAGGTTAGAGGCCTCTTGCTATATGTGAATTTGCACAGAACTAGCACATGCTGTGCAAAGATTGCACATGAGCTGTTGGCGCAGCAAGAGCTGAAACCAATTCTTCTGACTGTAAGGCCTTTTGGGTTGGGGGGGCAGGTATTGGACCACAATCCAACTGCTTGGGGCTGCTCCTGGCCTGATGCTCAGGGCTACTCCTGGCAGTGCAGTGTTTGGGAGACCATCTGGTTTGGGGGATTGAACTGTGGTTCTGGCATGGAAAGCTTGTGTTCCAGTGCTCTGAGCCATTTTTCTAGCTTTAGTCTTGTCTTTTTCCTACTATATCAGATTGTCTCTATGATACAGAAGTGCTACAATTTCACTGGCTCTGCTGAAAAAAACTAAAACTAAAACACTGATCTAATTGGACCATTGGTATGTGAATTATGTTGAATATTATGAAGAGAAGAAATCCCAGAGATTTTTGCATTCATTTTCACAAGATATTTTGAAAATACATTACAATTCTGTATATATTTTAAATATTTGTGTTTCATTGGGTGAATTTTTTTTGGAATGGGGTTTTAAAAAGAATTTTTTGCATAGCCATTCTAATTTAATATAGAAGAATTTAGTATATGTTTCTTTCAAGTGAGCTCTAGAGTTTGCTTTAAACTTGTATTTCCTGACAAACAACTATAATTTAATTTTGATTAAAAATATGTTGTATTAGGAAACCAGAGTGATAGTATAGGGCACCAGAGTGATAGTACAGTGAGTAGGACATTTGCCTTGTGCATAACCAACCCAGGTTCTATTATCCCAAGCCTGCAAGGGGTGATCCCTGAGCATAGAACCAGGAGTAAGCCCTGACGACCCCCAAGAGTGGCTCCCCGCAAACAAAACACAGAAAATATTGTGCATCATAGCTTAGTGATCAATGCATTTTTAAAGCAATAGGAAAATAAAATAATTATTAGATATTAAAAAGTATATTCAGTTGGTTCATGGACCAATTAGCAATTCTGATTCTTAAATGATTCATGACTTATGAGTATTCTCATTAAAAATTAAATATATTATGACACATTAGCTTTGGGCTGAATAAACAGTAAATTGAATAGGTGTAATGGGCAAAAACAGACACCAAAGCAGAACAAAGACTAACTGCTTTAGTTAGTATTGTCAACTGTCCACTCCATGTGCCTTTTCACCGGTTTTATCCTGCTTAAACGTTAGCTAAATGTTCAGCAATATAAGCTGTAATTTCATCTGAAATGTAATTTATTAGGATAGATGAGGGAGGAGCAGTAATATTCATTTGCATAAAAAAACGAAGTAGTCACATAAATAGTGAGGTATAAGGATTATTGCCAAAGTAGCAAAAGGGTTGACTCATGTTTGACGGTGAATTTAATGTTTGCTTTTTGGAAACAGCATTTTGTGGATACAAACATATATTACTGGAATGGAGGGTCAGGTTGCAAACTTGGAGTCACACCATAGTTGTCTATTGAGATAGAAACAATTTCCACTCTAGTGGGGAGGTACTTTATAGAGGTAAACTTTTGGTTCTGTATGAATTCAATTAATTTTAAGGTTTTTTTTTTTGAGAATTTAGCTCTGGAAAGTGAGAGGTGCTAAGATAGTTTTATTTCCTCATCCTTCCTTCGTGCCATGCTTTCTTTTACAATGCCCAGGGCCACTGTACTTATTGTAGAACATTGCCTCTGTGCTTTATTTCTGCTTCTGCTTTATTTCCTGCTTGCGTTAGGGAACTAACTTTGTCATCTTGTCTCTCCTTCTAAGCCTACTCATGATTAGTAGATGTAGACGTAGATGTAAATTTAAATATAGGCAGGCAGAGACAAAAACATAGGCATCTGGATCCTTGATTAAAGAGTACTTTTAGGAAGGTCAATCTGAGTGATCATGAGGTTAATTTAGTATTTTTCCCAGAGATATAATAGAAGAAATTTGTCTTATTGCCCAAGGTTCATTTATATCGACCTCTCATGAGATCAAGCTGCTAGACCCATTTTATTTCAAACATCCAGGGACTTAATTTGCTAGTATTTTATTTATCACTGTCTGGAACTGAAGCTTCATGACAATTTTTTTTGTCTGTAACATATTTCAAGCTTAATGCTTACATAGATTTTGGAATTATACTTTGGGTCTTCTTGGTCCTTTTGAGCATGAAATCAGAAGCTGAAGGTTGCTTTGATACCTAAATATGAGACTCAAGAAGTGAAAATAATTTCTTAAGTTTTGTTGTGGCCTTGGACCACATTCCTAGCCTTCTGTTCTCTCTACCCAGCACTCTTACTTATGCTTATAGATTTTAAAATAAAGAATACACAACAAATCCATTTTTTCATTTCATTAGGCCAAGAACTTTTGGGAGACAAAGTAAGATAAGTTTCATTCTAACTGTGGAGTTGTTACCTGCCTGGTAGTCAGCCTTTTAGGTGCTTTTAGTTACTTCTGAGTTTAGTGATCAAACTCATCAACTCTGTTTATCCAGACACAGTACCTGGTGTACTGAAGACATCCATGCATTTGCTAGTGATTTCACTCATCAGTGTGGAGGGATCTAGTCTGTGTTCTGCTTTCTGTTCTTTGATAAGGGGAACTTGAATATTTAAAAATGACTCATGAAAGAGCCTCCTGAGCTCCTGACATAAAGAACTCCTCCTTTATTTCTCTCCTAGCCTGTCAACAGGCTGCCCTAGCCTCTCTCCGTTGTTCCCTAGGTCAGGGGTAGCCCATTAACAGGTAGAGCTCATAAATTATTTAACTCCCAGAATCACCCCCACCCCCCAATCATGATTTTCCCCTATACTGGTGACCATCAACTAGTTTAACCATTAACTAGCTTATTTTCACTCTGGAACTTGCTTTACTGACCACAGCTTCTTCTCCAGAGTATCTGTTATCTAAAATTTGGTTTTTGTCTTTTTAAGCTGATTTCTGTTTGTTCTCAAGCCACAAATTCTGTAGTCCACTTATGTTTGCAGACTTCTGTAATCAAGACTCCCAATTCGGCCTCTCTGAATATGGTGCTATCAGTTCCTTGAAAAAATTCTTACCAATACTCTCAGGCAATATTGAGCTTTGAAACAGACGTGTCCATAAGACTTCCACTGTGCACACTTTAAAAGCCAAATCATTGTATAAGACAGAAGATCTCAGAGAGCTGGGTACTCTTGCCTCCAAGGCACTCCTGGGAGGCTGCTGTGTCAAGTCAGGGACTTGACTGGAAGGCTGAGAAAAAGGAGAATGTTACTTAAAGTTAAATTTTTATTCTTTTTAAAAAACAAATTTGCATTGCATTTGCAAGCAGTGCTCGGGAAGTGATCCTTGACCAACAGCAGCTGGTGATTCAGTGCTAGGGCCTGAAGATGCAGAGCTGTCCTGAAGAGGAGGATTAGTCCTGGGTGACCCCGCAGCTCAGAAGTCTCCAGTGTTGCGTTAAATGTTGCTCAGGAGGCCAGAGATTCAACAGGGGTCAGGTGCATGCAGATACTATCACTCAATTCCAATTTGTAAAATTGTTCGATGTAGCATTGTAACTGTAGCTCTATCCTCTTGTTATTCATTGATTTGCTCAAATGGGCATCAGTAATTCTCCATTGTGAGACTTGTTGTTACTGTTTTTGGCACATTGAATACGTCACGGATAGCTTGCCAGGATCTGCCATGTGGGCAAAGTACTCTCGGTAGCTTGCCGGGCTCTCTGAGATGGGCGGAGGTATTGAACCCATGTAGGCCGTGCAAGACAAATGCCCTACCCGCTGTGCTATTGCTCCAGCCCATGTATAAGAAATTAAATAAAGATATTTTAAGACATATTTTGTTCTGAAGTTTCAGTTTGCTGGTTTTGTACTGAAGGTGCCAGAGGAAAGATAACTCAGTTACTTCATTGAAGGTGATGTGTTGATGGTTTCTGAACTGAAGGAGAGAAATTATTAGAATCTTCTTTCTTTATAGTTATATGCTTTAATATTTTCATATACTTTGAGGAAAATTGTTTAAGGAATTTAGAAAGATAAACTTCATGCCATTATCAATGATGAATCTGAATGAAAACTATGACTTGTTTAGTTACTTATAGTATGTTCTTCCTTATAAACAACATAAAAGTGACTACTATTAAAAAGAAAAGGAACCTGAAACAATTTGTGTTGTTTCTATATTGTCACATAAATTATAATATATAGAACTTGCATAGGAGATAGAATGGTTCTAACTTTTATTATTTTAGTAATTTGTGATTATAGTACAAAATCTTATAGAATTTTTGCATGGTTCCTTAAATTTAGTTCATTGATTTATTTCCCCTTTATTTCTTTGGACCTGTCTTATCTGATCCATTAGTCTACTACACATCTCTCCAGACACTGTAAAATACCATCTAAAAGTGATGCACTATTTACTTCTAATGATTATAATTAAGCTTTAGGAAAAGCCTAGAGAATCAGGAAGCTTGCCTTCAAATCTGATTTCAGGGAAGTCACTTAATTTTTTTCAACTTTAGTTTTCTCACTAATAAAACAAGAGACTAGACTATAAGTCCATTAACCAAATTCTTTTCCTTAAGGTGTAGATATGGAAAGATGTTTTGGAGATGTGATACATGCTTTACCACTGGTACACGGGAAAGAATGACCATACACAGAAAAATATTGAATTTGAAATCCTAGAACAAAAATTTTGAGTCTATAGTGCACCTAGAATCAATTCTTTGGGGACTTAGTAAAAGTATATATTCCTTAAAGCTGTATTATGTATATTTAACACTTTTTAAATTCACTCTTCTATCTTTGAAAATTAAGTTAATTCCATATCTTAGCTACTGTATGAAGAACTGCAATGAAATGGCATGCATATATCTTTTTGAATAATTTTTTTTATGCTCTGGGTAGGTATCCAGGAGTGGAATTGATGGGTCACATGGCAGCTCAATTCTTAGTTTATTGAAGTTTCTCCACACTGCTTTCCATGAAGGCTGAACCAGATAACATTCTTACCAGCAGTAAGAGTTTCTTTTTCACCATACCCCCACCAACACAGATTGTTCTTGGTATTTTGGATATATGCTGTTATTACTGGTGTAAGATGATAGATATCTCATTGTCATCTTGGATTTGGATTTTCCTAATGATATGTGATGATCTGCATTTTTTTCCTGTGACATTGGACATCCATTAATCTCCCTAAAAAGTCTGTTCATTTCTACTCCCTGTAGTTTGATGGGGGTTTTGGATGTTTTGTTGTTTATCGTTGTGAATACTGAAATCATGCAATTCCTGGATCATGGCTATAACTGGAAGATGTGTTAAATAAAGCAAACCAGAAGGACAAATAAAGATGCTCCCACTTCTCTGTAGTATGTAGAATAACTGGATGAAGGAACGTAATGTTTGACAGGGGAATGCCTCAATCACATTTGCCCTAGAGTACAGGAAACATAGGACCAAGAGGGAAGAAATCAAGGGGATGGGAGAAGAAGAGATTGATGGGAAGCAATGGGAAGCAGGGTCAAAGTATTCTGAGTACAGATGGTGGAAAGGAGTGGTACAGCTAAATTTCCAAATCACAGAGTCAGCAACACTGAAAGAAAGAGGTACGAACTTCAACAATCCAACTTAAAAATATGCCTGTGCTGGTAGACTGGGGTTGGAGGGGGCGGTTGGAGGGGGCGGTTGGAGGGAACTTAAGAACCCTGGTGGAAGGAAGAAGACACCATCTTGTAGAGTCTTGGGTTTGGTGCTGAGACAGAGTATGTCTAAAACCCAACTATGATTAACTTTGTACATCATGGTTATTTGAAATAATAAGCCTGGCAGGCTACCGAATGCAACATGGCAGAGTCTGGCAAACTCCCTGTGGTGTACCCAATATGCCAAATAACAGTAACAATGATGGGTCTCATTTTCCTAACCTTGAAATAGCCTTGAACATGGCACTTTTTAAAAAATCAGAGCTAGGACGAAAGAGTTGTTACTGGGGCCTGCTCGAGGCAATTGATGAACAACAGGATGATTGTGATCATGGTTATTTAATAAAATAAAATAAAATTAAACTAAATCAACACTCCTTGGATCCTGTAGAAATTTTGATGTATAGGGTCTGAAGTGAATTTTAGTAATTGACATAATAAACAAATACCCATATGAATCATATGCAGATGACCATGAGCTTACCCTTTGGGAAACACCGCCTTTAACACTATATGGCCTCTCTTCCTGTTCGTCCCCAGCATTGTGCTGGTCTTCTTCCTCCCCCAGATCAGTTAGTCCATCAGTATTCGAACCCAGTTCTTGCCTTTCTTTGTGTATATGCCCCAGGCATCCTCTAGGACCCTGGGATGCTCACCATCTGTGAACCTCTTCCTGTTCATCCCCAACGCTGGGCCAGTCTTCTTCCTCTCCTATGTTGTACCTCCACACACACACAGCAGGCTCCTGTAGGGGGCGTGGCCTCTTTGGAAGTGGGCGTGGCCTCTGTAAAAGAGGGCATGGCCCTTTCAGAAGTGGGCATCGCCTAATTTTGTGTCGGCGACCACTCATGCAGCCCGAGGTAGTTTACCCATACCCAGAAAATTCATGTAACATCTCAGTCTCCATACCTCCACACCTACATAAAGAAACAACGCAAATACTCACCACATGAGGAGGATGATGAAAAGAGTCCAGAAGCCTCAGTAGGTGCTACTCACCTAAAAGACTTCTCTGAGAAAAAATTCAGATATAAAGTAATGAAGATGTTCAATGAACTCAATGAAACAGTGAGACAGATATCTGGTAAACTAAAGGAAGACATGAGAGAAACAATCAAGAAATTATGGTAAGAAATGAGAGCAGAAATTGGAAAGCTATGCACAGAAATGTCACGAATAAAAGATTCCATAGATGAAATAAAAATCTCCGTCTGTGCCCTCAACAGTAGAATGGCCAGAGCTGACGTCAGAATCAGTGAGCTGGAAGATTAGCTGCACCAAGCAAACAGTCAACAACAATGGCAAGAGACCTCAAAATAGGTCTACAGCGAAACAGAGTCCTAGGAGATGATTCCAAGAGGAGCAACATTAGAATCAGTGGAGTACCAGAGGTCAGGGAATTAATCCCAATGAAAAACCCACAGTTAAACAAATCATTGCTGAAAAATTCCAAAAGCTGGAGAATGCAGCCATTTTGATTCAAGGAGCCAGAAGGGTGCCAGCTAAAAGAGACTCTGACAAAAACACTCCAAGACATATCATAGTTAGAATAATGAATGCCATGAATACAGGCTTAATACTGCAAGAAGCAAGGTCAAACAAGGAAATCACATACAAAGGAGCACCCCTTAGATTCACAGCAGACCTATCAGAGGAAGTCCTCCAAGCCCGAAGGCAATGATGGGATATAGTGAAAAAAACTCACTGAAATGAATGCTTCACCAAGAATACTCTATCCAGCTAAACTCCCACTCAAACTTGAAGGAAGAATACTTTATATTCTGGATAAACAACAGCTCAGGAACTTCATAGACTCAACCCAAACCTAAAACAAGGGCTAAAGGGGCTACTATAAGACAAGACAAACCTTATAAGCACAACAGACCCTTACAGAAAGATGACACAAAACCTCATAAAAATAATCTCTCTCAACATCAACGATCTAAATCCACCAATTAAGAGATACAGAGTGGCAAAATGGATTCAGAGATAAAACCCAACATTCTGCTGCCTACAAGAAACTCATCTGAACAGTCAGAGCAAACACAGACTCAAAGTTTTAGGATGGAAAACAATCCTGCAAGCAAACAGCTCCTTCAAAAAACCTGGGGTGGCCAAACTAGTATGCGAGAACATAAATTTCAGGTTGAAAATGATTAGAAGGAACAGTGAAGGCCATTTTATATTCATCAATGGATACGTACAACAGGAAGAAATCACACTCTTAGATGTATACGCACCTCATGAGGGAACAGCTAAATATTTAAAACAACTGCTAACAGATTTTAAGGAGGACATTGCCAGCAACACAATAGTAGCCAGAGACTTCATCATTGCCTTATCACCTCTGGATAGATAAACAAGAACAAAATTCAGCAAGGAAACACTGGCTTTGAAGGAAGAAAAAGTAGAGAAAGGGCTTATAGACTTATGCAGAGCTTTACACCCCAAAAGAAAGAATACACATTCTTCTCCAGTGCACATGAAACATTTTCCAAAATAGACAATGTGCTAGGACA
>JAOXYA010000032.1:41513112-41527736 GCA_028565675.1 Sorex palustris | reverse complement strand
TGTGGAAATTCAAATGCTTCTTGAAATCAGTAGTAAAAGCATTATCTTGGCTAATACTTAATATATTTTTCTTGACTTTTATTAAGCCATCATGGAGAGCTGACTACATGATTAATATATTCCCTCTATTGCAGATTGCTGAGGAAAACTTCATTTAATATGTCTTACAGTGTTACTTGTATTGGTGTTGTAAAAGGAATTCCTCTAAGAATTTAGGGCAAAGGAAGTTTATATCATCTGCAGAACCATTACATATTCCTTAACCAGGTCTGAGATAAACTTGTTTTAACTTTTCCTCTTGACTGCCAGGATAGACAGATCTAAAATAGATTCTTGTTCACAGGACCCTTTGACCCCAGATTCTGGGTATAAAAACCTCTATCCCGCTTGCTTCATCTTTTTGATCTTTTTTCTCTTAAGATTTTATGGTCTCATGTGTTTATAAAATTTTTCCAAATATATTTTAAAAGTATAAATAATAAATAACTAAAATAAATAAAAGTCAAGACCATCATGATATATTTTATAATTCATTTTAGTTTTCTACTGAAATACGGTCTAGGGCATGAGTTTGTCGTTAATATTAATGTGTGGAAATGAAGCCTTGTATTGTTGGTCCCCTTTGCGTGAGTCTGTGACAGCAGCTCCTTATTCAAACTATTTTGAGAGGGAGCTCGTATCATTAATGATTCAGGTGCACTAATCAAATAATAAACTCCAAATCCACATTGATTTCAATCTTTATTCAGGACACTAGGGAAAATAATCAGTGTTTGCTGAAGGAGTGAGGAAAATTGGAGAGAAAATAAACGTTATTTTTAAAACCCCTTTGGAATATATTAAATATAGAGGGAAATATGACAGCTATTTTAAGGCAATTGACAGCGTCACTTTAAAAAATCACATTCTGCACTAATGTGACAATTATATTAGATACACTGGAGTTTTTAGTACGGAAAATAGTGTGTTTCATAATTGTCTTGAGAACGCTGCTTAAATTGATCTTTTTGGCTAGAATAAGAAATAAACTTTATAAAGTTTGAATAAGAAATATACTTAAATAAAAATGTCTTCGATGAAGGGACCTAAGACATGCTGCGGAGGGCAGGAGGCTTGCCTTGCATGCAGCCTACCCAAATTTAGTCCCCAGCATCATACACGATGCCCCAGGAAGCTGCAAGAGTGATTTCTGAGTGTGTGTCAGTAATAAGCCTTGAGCACTGTGAGCACCTTTGTATCCCCCTACAAAACAAATCCTGGGGTTATTGTGCTGTAACATTGGCTATCTACATACACATAAATACTTTATCATATAATGGCATCATACATGCTGTTATGTAACTAACACAACACTCTTTCTGACTGTCTCCAGGAATACCTGTAACAGATAAAAATTTAAATGGAAAACTATTAGCAAATTTGAGAGGTAGCACTATAATATTTAAGAAGTGACTGTAAAATGTGAATTATTATGTCAGCTATCTTAAATGAGTTGCCACATTAAATTCTCACATCAGACTGTTTACAACTATCATTTTATTTTGGTGGGGCAGACTCATCCAGCAGTGCTCAGAGGTTACTCCTGACTCTCTGCATTCAAGGATTGCTCCTGGCAGGCTTAGGGGAACATACTGGATGCCAGCAATGGAACCTGGGTTGGTCATGTGCAAGACAAGCACCCTATCCACAAGACTATCTTTCTGGCCCCTGTACATTATTAAGGTAAGAGAAATGAGACAGAAATATCACAGCCCACAGTTCCAGTTAGGAACTGCAATTTTCAACTATTATGGTCTATTGACTTGGAATTCATTCTTCCAAAATGTAATTTTTATATGTTTATACCTTTTAAATATTTATCAAATATATCTTCTAATATTTGTCAATATTCATTCCTAGTTTAGACTGTGTTTTATTCCAGAGCTATGCCCAAAACTTTTTTTTGAAAAAAAAATAAGTTACTTCTGACATAGTAAAATGAGATCATCCTATCCTGTCCCAAAAAAGCAAAGAAAAAGTTGAGAAAAATATTTTAAACAACCATTTAGACTCTGAAAATTGACAGTGATTTAAAACAAAATTAGAAACACTAATCAGGGCAGAACAACTCATATTCAGATAAGAAGGGTGGAAATTGAAGGGATTCTCGCCTGTAGATTTATTCCTGTTGCACACTGCAGGCTCTTACCTTACCTCCCCAGTCTCATTTATGTTTCCTTGTGTAACTCAAGCCTTCTTCTTTCCTTGATGTTTCTCTCAATAACTCCCCTAAGATGTTTTATGTCCTTTGAGTCTAGACCCAGTCATGGCATTTCCGTAGGCCAACTTTTCAGACATCTCAGCCAAAATTTGAATCCTTTCTCTCCTGGCCTTTGGCTAATGTTTATTCATTAATAACAATTTTCATAGTTGACATGACCTCGTTTGTTTAATTTTTGTTAGCTATGTTCATCTTCTACTAGATTATATGTCCTGTTAAGTTTCTTGATTATAAAAATGTTTGATGTGTATAATTTATAAATAACCAAAATTAGAAATCATGGGTAGATACTTTATCTTTACCTGTGTCTCGCTGACATTCTAGATATTGTTATAGTCGTGATTCAGACCTGAACTACTCTGAGTTCATTTACCACTCTTTTCACCAATACAGTCAGAACAGTTATTTTTATTTATTTATTTTCTATTATTAGTGAATCACCATGGGGTACAGTTACAGGCTTACAAACTTTCGTGCTTGTGTTTCAGTCATACAACGATCCAGTAGATCAGTTATTTTGATACTATTTATGTGTGCTGCTTACTGTTCTATATTTCTAAAGGGACTATCAATTATCGGGCTGGAGTGGTAGCACAGCAGGAAGGGCATTTGCCTTGCATGTGGCTAACCCAGGTTTGATTCCTCCATCCCTCTCGGAGAGCCTAGCTACCGAGAGTATCCCGCCTGCACGGCAGAGCCTAGCAAGCTCCCTGTGGTGTATTCGATATGCCAAAAACAGTAATAGCAAGTCTCACAATGGAGATGTTACTGGTGCCCGCTTGAGCAAATCGATGAACAACGGGAGGACAGTGCTACAGTGCTACAGGCCTCTGGATGGACCCCAGTGTGTTCTTCTTGAGCCCTGCTACAAACAGTTATGCTGCAACACTCATATACCTTTTATTGTGGCTGTTAGTATACACTTGACTATACACTGAGATGGGGGGTTCTGGGCCATCTGGTGAGTCTCTGTGTAAGTTTCTGCTGTTTTTCACAACCACTGTCCCTACACATCAGATGGTTTGGATCATGTCACCTTGTTGTCAGCACTTGTCAGCTCCATCTTTTTGACCATGGCCATTTCCCTGGGTGTGAACCTGGGTTCTCTTCGCCTTCCATCCTGGGAGTTCACAGCCAATGTCCCCAGGTGTCTGGACCATTTCCTGTTCTCACAAAGCAGGCCCTCAAGCTAGCACCTTGAAAATTCTGGTTCTCTATCCTTGGGATCATCATCATCATGCCCTTCCCTCTCCACTGCTCTCAGAACCATTTCATCTTTAGGGTCTTGGAGAGGGCCCAGAAAAGTCTCCTCATCCCCCACCCCCCATCGAGCCTGATACACTCTTGTTACCTATTAACACCAGTGCCAATGATGTGTGTGTGCTCACTTGAAATATTCCAAAGATATTAATCCCAGCTTGCTAGTGGAGAAAGAGGCACCATGCTAAGAAAGTGCTTGTGTTCATATAGCTAGAGATCCGGGGTCATGAGTCTTATCCTCCAGCTCCAGAACCTTTTTCTAACACCAGATTTCCTATAGTCCTCAACAAATGTCATTTTCCCTCTCATTATAGAACAGATCACAATTTAAAATCATGGGTACCTGATTGTCCTCACTCATTTTCTCATTAAAACATCCATCCACTCTTCCATCCACACAGTCTTTCACCCATCTACTTTTCTTCCTTCCAACGAGCCATCTACCTTCCAGCCATCCACCATATTTTATATATCTAGCTATTCTTACACCTATCCTTCTATCCTTTCAACCATACATCATTCCATTCATTCTTTCATCCCCCCACCCTTCCATCAATCCATCCATCCATCCATCATTCATACATCCATTGATTCACCCACCCTTATATTCATATATTTTTCCTTCCATCTGTCCCTTCATCTCTCAAGCTACCCAGCCTTCCACCCACTGACCATTTATCCACGCATCTAACCATGTATCCAACCATCCATCCATTCATCCACCCATCCATCCACCCGTACATGTCTCCATTCTATCTACCTATTTTGACTCCCACACTGAACTCATCCAAAGAAGGCTCCTGTTTGGTTGCCCATCATCTCCTGTGTTCCTGCTTTGCCCAACTCACTGTACACATGGGATGCTCCTTTCTGATTCATGCCTGCAGGGTGGTCACGGTAGGACCTGGGTTGTGGACTTGAGCTGGACGTGGTTCCTTGACTGGAGGAGGCCACTGGGTGCAGAGGAAAGGAAGCCCAATATCAGAGCTCAGGGAGAAACATTCTGCCGTGTGAGTAAGACCTGGGTTCTCTGCACAAAGCTGAGATGATGAAGACTTTGCCCCGTCGGGTCCCAGGGTGGGCTTGTAGGTGTCACATGGCAAGTGCACACGTGGGAGCACAGCAGGGACGGGTTGGGGTGTAGAAGGGGAGAGAGGCCTGTTAGTCAGATGGCCACAGACTCTCACAAGCAGTCTTGGGAGCAAAGTGAAGATGGCGCCCAAGGTAGGGCCTACAGGTGACGCTCGGGGGCGGCAGGGGCAGGATGGGTCCAGGCTCATGGGCAGCTGCCAGATTTGCTGGGAATCACCCCAGTCCCTGGAAGAAAGTACCTGTTTAGACTTTTCTTCAACCCCAATAATGAAGGAAACTTCTCCCGGGGCCTTATTCATCATCCCCTAATTCAAGTCAAACTCCCAAGACTCCAGACTCCAAATTTTCCCAAGCAATGACTAGATAAAGATGAAGGGAGAGACAAATCATCTGCTCAGCTACTGCCACTAGAATAGAGCACCAACTCAGACCACTCCCCTGCCTCCATCTCCTCCTCTTCCCCCGTCTCCTCTTCTATTTCCTCCTCTTCCTCCTTCTTCTTCATCTTTTCGCCCAACTTCTCGATCTCCTTCTTCACCCTCTCTTCCTCTTTCTCTTCATACACTACTCCTCATCTTCCATCTCCTCCTCCCTATGTATTTCCTCCTCCAACTTCTCATCCACTTCCTACTCTTCCATCTCTCTTTCTCCATCTTCTCCTCCATCTCCTCCTCCATCTTCTCACCCATTCCCTTCTCCTCCATTTTCTCTTCCTCCATCACATCCTTCTCCATCTTTCCTCCTCCATCTTCTCCTCTATCTCCTCCAGCTACAATTCCTCCTATATTTCCTCTTCCACCATATACTCATCCTCATCCATCTCTTCCTCTTTCATTTCCTCATTTATGCATCCCCTTCTCCATCTCTTCCTCCTCCTCCACCTCCTCCCCTTGTCCTCCTCCTCCTCCTTGTCCTCCTCCTCCACCTCTTTCTGTTCTTCCTCCTTATCCTCTTCTTCCTCCTCCTCCTCCTCCATCTCTTCCTCTTCCTCTTCCTTCTCCATCTCTTCCTCCTTGTCCTCCTCCTCCTCATAATCCTCTTCCACCTCCTCTTCAACTTCCTCCTCCTCCTCCTTATCTTCCTCCTCATTATCCTCCACCTCCTCCTCAACCTCCTCCTCCTCATCCTCCTCCTCCTCTTCCACCTCTTCTTCCTCCTCCTCCTCTTTCACCTCCTCTTCCACTTCCTCATCCTCGTCCTCTTCATACTCCTCCTCCACCTCCTCCTTGTCCTCCTCCACCTCTTCATCCTCCTTCTCCTCTTCCCCCATCTTATCCTCCTTTATAGACAAGTGCTACGTGAGTATAGTCCTGGGACTTTCATCCTCCAGCTTTGGGGGCTGAGCACTCTGGCATCAGTGAGCCCCAATCCTGGATGTTCATTCTCCAGTCGGCATTGGGGATCTCCTGCTGCTCCCCAGCTTAACCAAAACACCCTTTTCTCTCCTCACTTCCCTTTGCCCACACAGACAGGCTGCACCCCTCCCCTCCCAGACTCCTGCCTCCATCCTGGGGCCACCTCTCTCAGTCACACGTGTGGCAAGTGCAGTTCCCCCACTGCTGACTTTCCTCCATCGCTCCTGTGGTGCAGGGGCCAGGCTCATGCCCTGAGTTCATACACCCTAGCCATCCACCTTTGTGTATGACACATACATTTCAAGATTAGGTGCTCCCCCACACAAAGGCTTCCTGTCCAAACCTGGGTGGTCGTAGCTACCTGACTGACCCTGCCCTGTGTGGTCAGCATCTGCTGGGGTCACCTATAAGCCCCGTGTCCTTCCTGGGGGCTCACCTCCTGGATTTCCTACAAAGAGGGCCATTCACGGGGACTTTGGGCCTCTGTGCAGCCAAGCTTTGTGGCTTGCTGCTGAGGGAAGTGGTTCCCTGTGGACATTCTGAGACGGCCACTGAGTCAGACACTCCAGCTGCCGTGGACTCCCAGAACACAGCTGCATGTTTGGGGCCCAGCAGTGAAAAACCAGCTGCACAGCTGTTATGGCCCACCTGTCCCTCTGAGCTTCTGCAGAGGGCAAGGTCAAGGCCTCCCCCACCCTACCCCAACCCCCACCGGTAGCAGCCCTGCAGCCCACCAATGGGAATTAGTCCCTGAAATGGCTCACATATTCAGCTGAAGGTGCCCTTGTGGCCCAGGGCCTTCTTTGCTGTCTGACATATGAGCTGACAGGAAACAGGAGTGGAGGCACCCCCACAGTCTGCCTTTGTGGCAAACAAGGAGGAGGAGGTTGGAGCTTCCAGAAGAAAGGAGGGTGGGTGCATTGAATCCCCGCATCAGGCAGATGTGACGTCCAGCCAGTAGGAAGCCTGGAACAAGGGCCCCTAGACCACACCCCCCGGCCTTTAGCAGGGTTTGAACAGGCCTTGGGTGAGGTCACTCCACAACATGTATCCAGGACTGGGGTGCAGCACCCTTCCAAACCCACAGCTCACACTGGCAGCATCAGGAAGCGGTGAGTGACCTTGGGGAGCAGATGAACTTTGGCAACTGGCTCCCAGCTGTGCCGGCTCCACTGGGCCTGGTCTCAGCTGGTCACTCACATCCCCTCAAGGAGTGGCTGTTCCTGGGACATGCTCAGCTCAGTGGGTGTCCTGAAAAGTCACCTCCAGAGAACGGGGAATGTTCAGGTAAACCTTCAAGCCAGCAGGGAGCTCTCGGCAAGGACGACTTCTTGGGACACTGAGCAAGCAGAAAGCCCAGTATGCTCTGAAAGACAAACCCTCAAGTCCTTGATGTGCTGACCCAGTGCCAGGTCTGGGGGCTGAGAGGGGCCTGTACACAGGGTCTGTCCCTGGAGAGTCCCAGGGAAGCCGTCACTGCATTTGGCTAGAAATAGGTTATGGTTCCTAACCATGGGAAAGGCCCCTGGAGTCTGGGTGGGAGGGGTCCTGTCTTCAAGTTAGGGAGAGGAGATGGACTAAGGAACCCAATCTTTGTAGGGTTGAAGGATTTAGGGTGCGTACTTCTGTTCTTTCTGCTTTTATCCTTTACTTAGGGATCTCTGTGTTACTGACTGAGCTCAGTCCCGCAAGAGTCTACCTCGGAGCCCTGGCCTCAGAGTGTAGCTGCATTTGATGATGGGGAGGAAGAGGAGTGAGACAGTGATGGCATCTTATCTCTCAAAAAATGCAGTCGTATGAGATAAGTTAGGATGTAGAAGTGAGGTAGGCCAAGACGTGAGGTCATCTGAACGTTCAGGAAAAGACTTGGTAGACACCAGGCATGTTGACCTGGACGCCAGACTCCACAGCCAAGATCCACAGTTCCCCAAGTGGAAATCACGACCTGTTTGTGGGCTTTAACTGTCCGCTCTGTTGCCAGGTCCTAAACATAAGTCTGAGTCCCAGGTTCCGGGACTGGGATGATGGGAGACTCAGGTAGACTCATCCTGCTCAGGGCACAAACACATTAATCCTAAGAGGAACTGGTTATGTGATCCCTCCTCCGTGGGTTGAAATGGGGACAAGGCCCAGATAATGGCCAGAGTTCGGGGTCCTAATTAGCAAGAGAGGGTCAAAGAAGAGTGTCCTGCAAAATTTCCTCCTATGTTGTCATTCAAGTGACTAGAGGCAAAGTGTTTTTTTGTTTTGTTTTGTTTTTTGCTTTTTGGGTCACACCTGGCAGTGCACAGAGGTCCTCCTCACTGTGCACTCAGGAATTACTCCTGGTGGTGCTCAGGGGACCATATGGAATGCTGGGGATTGAACCCAGTAGACTGTGTGTAAGGCAAATGCCCTACCCACTGTGCTATTGCTCCAGCCCTGAGGCAAAGGGTTTTGATCAAAACCAAAGAGATAATAAACCAAAACCCCTTCTACCAAGGCCCAAGGGACCACTGTGAAATCTGGCGAGAAACCCTGGTCAGCATCTAGACGAGCACTCTCCTCCCCACCACTGCCTCTGCTTCTGCTCAAGACCTTGGAAAGGGTGTGGGCTGCCATCTTGAATCTGGCTACCAGAGGGTTTCCATCAGATGCATGGTAATCGGGATCCCCTCAAAAGTCTCCCTCCTGGAGCACCCTGTCAGACATGAGTGAGAGGGAAGAATGCCGGGGGTGTTGAAGTGGGGGACTGGACGCTGAATGGCAACAGCTTTTATTTTTCTTAGTTAATCACCAAGAGTCTCTGATTCAAACCAACTCAACTCATTGAATTAAGAGAGCAGTCCTGGCTCCTAGGCTGTGCTCAAACATAATTGTGCCCAGCCAATCAGGCCCACTGCATTGCCGGATTGCATTCGAGATGTATTTGCTACCAGGAGTTGCTTTGTCCATGGCCTCTCCTCTGTGGCTTCTGTGGGATCCTGAATGTGGCAGGATGACATCTTCTTGGCCTGGGACACTGACCATTGCCCAATGTTGTGCTGTCCTTGAGCCTGAGGATGGAAAAGGCAGAAGCTGTAGGGAGTCCTGGGCCTTTGGGCATCAGCTCAGCGGGAGCGTTAAGACAGCTCCTTTCCGGGGGGCACCCAGGTCACAGGCATGAAGGTACTTTAGCCTTCCAACTCTAGCGTTTATGGCACAGACATTGAACACTGGCCTGTTTATCTCCTGGTTCTCCAAACCAAACACATCAGCAGAGCTCTGCATGCTGGGGCTGATGAGGACAGTGGGGGCGGGAATGTGGTGGGAAGAAGAGGGACTCTCAGTTGCTGGGTGCATTCCAGCTTCTTTTCCTGCACGATGAAGAACTAACTCCTCATCACACCCCTTTCCTGGCTGAAAAAACCAAGGCCCCAAGGTTTATGTTGCTACTTGTTGTCCACACCTGTCTGTTCTCCGGGCTTCTGTCTCCCTTCCAGACCTAGACTCCATGAGGCTGAGCCTGCTGTCTGGCCCCCCCAGGGAACCCCACCCACCTCAAGACACCAGGCATGTTGACCTGGACGCCAGACTCCACAGCCAAGGTCCACAGTTCCCCAAGTGGAAATCACGACCTGTTTGTGGGGTTTAACTGTCCGCTCTGTTGCCAGGTCCTAAACATAAGTCTGAGCCCAGGTTCCGGGACTGGGATGATGGGAGACTCAGGTAGACTCATCCTGCTCAGGCAGCAAAGGAAGTGTGGGCTCAGGCATGGAGCAGGATCTGAGTATGAACCGGGTGTTGTATGGTCCCTCAGGGCCTGCTGGGGAACCCTGGGGGCCCCAAGCACCCTTGGGCCAGAGCAGCATGGTGGGCTTTTGGCTAGGCATTGGACTGTCCCACCCAACTCTGTCTTGGAGGGACCCCCACAGCAGAGCTTGGGAGAGTCCTCCCCGCTGCCCCGATAAAAAATTAGAGGCAAAGATACCTGGAGAGAGAGAGAGAGCGAGTATGGCCCCGCTGCTGGCTGCCTGCATCCAAGCCCCTGCCAGCTCCCCAAAGAACCCACGGTGTGACCCGCCACATTGGTTTCCTGGACCAGAGGGTCCTGGTCGATGTCCTGCCAGCTCCGTGCAGCCCCAGAGGTCCTGCAGAGGGGGAGATCTGCCCAGGCCATGCCGGGAGCTGGGTCAGCTCAGCCTCCTGCTTAGTGAAGGCACAGACTCAGTTCCAGACCCAGGAGGCTGTGGCTGGTTGATAAGCATCAACATAGATGTCTGATGGGTGGGTGATGGTCACTAAAACAAGATGATACACAGCTGCCCAGATCGGGAGCTCTGGGCAGCTTCCCGGGCTCAGAAGGGTGAGCAGACTCTTGTGTGATGCACTGGTGAGTTCTCTGGAGGTATGAGGAACAGAAAAGTCATGAAAGCTAGTGGCCACATCTGGCTGGCAGAGCCAGGCTGCTCGGAGACTGCTGAGGGTGTGAGGAATTAGGGTCTCCTCCCAATGCTGCAGATTCCAGCCTCCAGCATGAACCTCTGGTCTTCTTCCCTTGCACATCCAGTCCCCCCAGGTCACCTCCTCCAGGAAGCTTTCCCCCATATATTAGCTTGGAACTTATTATCCTAACACTCCCTCCCAGGGCACCCGCTATGAGTGGCAACAGAGGGGATCCTGCAGGCTCTCCCTATTGGACAGGGACACCCCAATTCTCCCACAGGTGCCGCCTGGGTGTGTGTGTGTGTGTGTGTGTGTATACCCTCCATGTACACAACCTGAAAAAAGACACAGAATCTCCAACGAAGTTTTTCGGAGACAATCTGGATGGATGGGCAGCACCGTTTCTTCTCCAACAGAACTCAGTTCGGCGAAAACTCGGTCTCCCTTTGGCCAGGCAGGTGCCTGGGTTATCAGAGAAGGCTTCTTGAAGGAGGTGGCATGGGCTTGCTTCCTTCATCCACCTCTGGATCATGCTGGAGTCTCTCCTGGTTCTAACTGCATCTTCTCTCTGAGCTCAGGGACATGGAGGCGACAGTTCCAACGAGGATGTATGAGAGCACCCAGGGCTCAGGTCCTGCCCTCTTGGCTCAGAGCAGGACCTATCTGTAATAAATAGGACAAAACTTATGCCTGGCTGCATTTGGGGCATCTTGGTGCAGGGATGGGGTGCAGGGGTGGGGTCCCGGGGAGCGAGGGGCTGGAGGAGGAAACGTGGTCAGCCTGAACCCCTATTGTCAGCTACTTTGTGACTCGGTGCCTTGATAGAAGATGCTGTTATCTGGAGCTGTGAGGAACAGGAAGAGCACAAGGGCCACTTTAATAGCAAAACTGCTGGTCTGGAGAATGGCCGGGAGCGGGGCCACACCCCAGGGTGTGCAAAATGTGTGCAAGCTGCAGCTGTACACGTGTTTGAAAGGCATGTGCTCCAGGGCTGGCCATGGCCAGTTGGGCAGGTTGCACACCATAAGACACAGAGGAAGTAAACCCCACAACCCCATCACTCCCTGTGGGAGGGCTGGCCCCCAGCTCTGCCTCCCTTCTCTATGCCAGCCCCATGGGATATTACTCTGAAATTTGTAAAGTGGTTCTTCAACCTTCCCACACCTGTGGACTGGTGCTTCTCTGTGCATTGGGAGTTGAAGAGCACTGGCTTAATGAGTCCCACAATCTGAGTTTTGGTGCTCCAGTTTACAGTGGAGACACCCAGTTTACCTCAAATGGTCCTTCAGTGTCAGCATGAAGGGTGTGGACTCTGAGCCCAGAACAAGCCTGGCTCCCAGCCTCATGACTGGGGATAGCAGCTGTGACAACCCTTTTCGGAACCTCAGTTTCCCCATCTGTCAAATGGGCACAGTCACACCACCAAGTTCTCTGGGTTAGGACTAAGTGTGGACATAAATGTAAAGCACATATAGCAGTGCTTTTCAAGCCCATACATCATTCATATTGTAGTACTGGTTGGGATTTTAGGGGATCAGGGAATTTTTACAAACCCTCAATTATCTTGGAGTACTTACCACAAAGTACCATTCTGGGTATTTAACACATGGGATTGTCCATTCTAGCATTAGTTCCCTAAATTCAAGACTGTCTTTCCCCATTGGCAAGTGAGAAAGTGAAAATGTGCCAAGGAGCTAAAGACTAACTGTGTATCTCATGGTGATTCAATTTTGAAAATTCTAAAAAATAAAGAAATTTGAAGATAAGTCAAGTCACTATTCTTCCCACGTCCTGATTGATTCTACTCTTGGAGGTGAAGACATATCTGTTGCACAAGGTCTTCTCTCTCTCTCTCTCTCTCTCTCTCTCTCTCTCTCACACACACACACACACACACAAACACACACACACCAAGAGTAGTTGAAATGGGGGCCTGAAAGATAGTAGAGTGGCTAGGGTATTTTCCTTGCATGCAGCTGACAAGGCCGACCCGGGTTCAATCCCCAGCATCCCGTATGATCCTCCAGGCACTCCCAGGTGTATTTCCTGAGTGCAGAGCCAGGAGTAACCCCTGAACATGGCTGGGTGTGGCCCCCAAAACGAAACAGAAAAATAGTAGCTGAAGTGATGAATTGCCAGCATAGAAGTGCCAGAGGAGTCTTGCGCTGTCCCAGATGGGCCTGCGACAGCAAGCCCAGTGAGAGCTGTGTCTCTGAGCCACTGAGCTCTGGAAGCAGCTCACCACTGAATTCCTTGCATTGAAACATTCTTAAACATATAACATAAACTCCATCTGCATTTCTATGTTCATTGTAGCACTGTTCACAATAGCCAGAAGCTGAAAACAATCTGAGTGCCCAAGAACAGACAAACGGATAAACTATGGCACATCTTGTATCAATGGAATACTATGCAGCCATTAGGAAAATGAAATTATGAAATGTTCTTATAAATGCATGGATATGCTGAGTGAAATGAGTCAGAAGGAGAGGTGCAGATGTAGAATGACTACATTCTTTTGTGAGCTATTAAAAAATAGTATGAGACTAATATCCAAAGCCAGGGAAAACAGGGGCAAGGGGGTCTGGTCAATGGTTGGAAGATTACCACAAGTGTGTGTTGGGTGAAGAGAAATTAGGATAGAGAGGGGACCAGTATGACAATAATAGTTGGAAATGTTTATTTTGGACTGGAACTGAGTTTTGAAAGTAGGTAAAAGGACATACCTGATAACCTTTCAGTATCTGTACTGCAAACCATAATGCCCAAAAGGGGGGGGAGAGAGAGAGATAGAGAGAGAGAGAGAGAGATGCCTGCTGTAGAGGTGGGGATGGGGTGGGTGGCGGGAGGGAAACGGGAGACATTGGTGGTGGGAAATGTAACCTGGTGAAGGGACAGGTGTTGGAACATTATATGACTAAAATTCAATCAAGAACAATTTTGTAACTGTGTTCAATTAAAAAATTGAACACTGTGATTCAGTTAAAAATGAATTATAAAAAATGTTGACAACAGGTCTTATTTTTAGCTACTTCTCACCTAGAACATCAGATTCCAAAGTTGCTCCAGAGGCACGAGCATTTTCATTCTACAAATGAGTCCAAACGTTTTAACAATGCCTAAGGTTAGGAAAGCACTGGCAATCAAAACACAGAATAACGGACCACACGGAAGAGAGACTCCTCCGATGACTGGCAGCTCCCCCAGTGGTCAAGTCTGGAAGAGTTTGAGCAATAGGCAACTAATCTGGGATTGTACTACAACAAGAGGCCACACTGACCTAAGGACTGGTGAGTATGTGGGTGGGAGAGGAGAGGTGTGTCTCTCGTGCTGAAGAAACCCAAATAATTCAATTGTCTTATTTGGTCAGTGCCTGCTCTTCAGGGACAGACTAGATGTGGGCCAGAGGAGAAGTGGGTGTGGGCCTCTGGAAAGGACTTTACAGTGAATGGAAGAACTTGGAAAACCTCAGCTTGGCAACTCAACATCAGCCAAAAACATCATCTGGACAGGACCCTCTGGGCAGAATGTTCTGTGCTCGGGGAGCACTCCCAGTAGAGCTAGAGGGACCACATGAAGTGTGAGAGATCAAGTTTGAGTTGGCTACGTACCAGGCTCTACCTGCTAGACTATCTTTCTGCCCCGCCGCCCCCATTTAATTATTTTTAATCCCAAATCTTTAAGATGGACAGATGGTGGACTTAAGGACCCCCCTCCTCATAACTCCACCCAAAGCTGAAAAGCCAAGAATTATCTAGAAATGTGGTTCCAGACTCTGCGCTGTTCTCTTCTGGGAGCAGGGTTTTAGAGTCTCTGGGTCTTGGCTGTTGATGGGATTACACAAAGCTGGGGGAAGTTGGTGGGTGTGACACCTGGAAGGTGGGGGATCTGAGTGGAGGAGGCTTCAGTCCCAATCTGAGGAGGCTTGGAGATCTACACCCCGTGTCCTGCACACCTGGGTACCTCGGCCAGTTCCTTCATGCATGAGGCTCGTTCGAACATGTGGAGTGTGGTCTTAAGCATGGCTGTAACTGGAACCAGATGTCTTCAGCTGCCGGGGCTCTGCTCGGGGTGGAGAGGGAAACTCAGCCCACCCTTCTCCAAGGAGCCCTGGTGAGGACAGCCAAGCGTGGAGGCAGGAGACACTGGTCTATTTTCTAGGTCTTACTCTGGAGAATTTGCTCGAGCGGGCCCAGTAACGTCTCCATTGGAGACTTTGTTGTTACTGTGTCTGGCATATCCAATACTCTCAG
>JAOXYA010000032.1:41385712-41399397 GCA_028565675.1 Sorex palustris | reverse complement strand
CGACACATTTTATATGAATAAATCTTATACATCTTATTTCAAAATATAATTTCATGGGTCAAAGAGATAGTACAACAGGCGATTTCTGCCTTGCATACAGCTGACTCACGTTCAATCCTGGTATTCAATTACGGTCCCTCAAGCCCAGAAGGAGAGATCCCTGAACATTGAACCAGGTATAATCCCTGAGCATGGCCAGGTGTGGCCCCAATACACACACACACGCACATACACACACACACACACACACACACACACATGATAAAATCTAAGTTACCTTCCTTTATTAGTTATTGCAGGACAAATATTCTTTTTATCTGAGGGGGGCGCCCAACAGCACTAGGAATAAAATGGCTCCACATAAAGGAGCTTAGGGGGTAATATGTAATGCCAAGGAGACAACCCCAACCCAGGGTCCTAAAAATTGCAATTATGCACTCCAGTATTTGAATTACTTCCCTAGGCTGAAGGATCATCATATTTTTTTAAATTTTCATTAGTGAAACACCATAAAGTACAGTTGTAGACTTACAAATTTTTGTGGTTGGGTTTCAGTTATACAATGATCCAATACCCATCCCTCCACCAGTGCCCATTTTCCACCACCACGGGTCCCAGAATCCCTCCCACCCCTTGTCCCCCATCCCTAGGTACAAAGCCGTTCAATATTTATAATTTCCCTAGTATTCATTATAGCTTACAATGGAAAAAAATGTTACTATCTGTTCTTAGGATATCTCATGGAGTAGAATTATCTCAATAATTCATATTTTATCAGGGAAGGATCTGTTAATTTTCCCTCTTTAAACAACACAGAAATTTTCATGAGGGGAAAGGAATTTCTTTATAATTATTTTTTCTAGAGATAAACATAATAAACGGAATTTGAATGATGAGAGTTAAATATTCTGGGTATAGTCTGAAAAACTTCTTCGCTTTTTCATACTGAGTCAATTCTGTTATATATTTGTTAGCCTTAAGGATATCACAATGAATACAGTAACTTTTTAGAACTTTATTGAAACATGGTTCTGAGACTTCTTGTCAACATCTCTAATCTTTCCATTGATCCTCATAAAAACCTACCTCTTCATCCATAGAATCTTATTCACTTTAATAGTTAAAAGGTTTCCTCTCCCTAATGTAATCTTATCTAAAAATGTTTATAAACTCTCTCACTAAAATCAAATAGTTGGGTCTAAAATCAAACAATAATTGTATTGAAAGCTATGACTCAGGTTGATATATGATCATTTATAGATAGGACCTAGTCCTCTCTAATCCTTACCATGGTCCTGTGAAGTGCATTTTCAAATTTTATCCATTTGTTATTTGCAAACTAATTCTGAAATAACTGTCTAATAAGCATCAGAGTCAGGAGGTAAGTACAAGCTCATTCCAAGGACTTAACTATATGGTCTTAGTATATTCTTGGGTTAAAACTGAATTATGATTAAAAAACTCATTAAACATGATTAAAAATCAAGACAGGTAGGGAATAAGAGTTATCATTCAACTTGCCAACATGACAGAAACAAGATAGACTGAGGTCAGGTATGATAAGAAGATATTGAGAAATATCATGCATGAAAATTAAAACTGAGTTAATTTCTTCATATTTCAATTCCACTTATCAAATCAACAATGGCATGTAAAATTGCAAGTTTTAAAATTTATATAAATCATAATTACTTTTATATTACCGAATAATTTGTTTTATCACCCTATCACCCTGTTCATAATTTCTCCCTCCACAATTTCAAGTTGTTTTTGAGATCACTTGCCATTTAACAGAGGCACCAAATATGGAGGTAAAGGCTACAGAGAAGCAAAAAGCTGAACATTGTTAAAAACTATCAACAATTAAGTTAGTGCATGTCTGAAGTTTAGCTTATAATAAAATCACCCAAACCGTTTCTGGAATATTTACATACATTTAAAAATTTTTACTTATGTATGTACCTCTTTTTTTTTCTTTTCTTTTTTTTTTTTTGGTCTCACCCGACAATACACAGGGGTTCCTCCTGGCTCTGCACTCAGGAATTACTCCTGGCGGTGCTCCAGGGACCATATGAGATGCTGGGAATCGAACCTGGGCCAGCCACGTGCAAGGCAAATGCCCTACCCATTGCTCTATGGCTCCAGCCCCTGTCTGTACCTCTTGGTTTGGGTCTGCACCCACATTGCTCAGGGCTTACTCCTGGCTCTGAGCTCACACACAGATCACTCCTGGTGGGCTTTGGGAAGTCTATGTGGTGAGGAAGATCAAATCTGCATTGTCTGTGCGCAAATCAAGCATCATTTGGCTTCCGCCCCTAGAACACTTATCTTTAAGGAGTTAAGCAGGTTTTACTCTAATTTTCAGTTGCTGCTTTTTGAATATAGTAATTACCACAACCAGGGAACTCCAGAGACTTTCAAATAGCTCCCAATAAAGCAAGCACAATTTGTAAAAAAAAAGGCAAAATATTTTAACAGATTTAGATCTACAGAGAAAGTTTCCTGTGACATAATTCTTAGAAGATTAAAAAGCTTGGATTCCAACAGATGGATGCACAGACTTAATTAAGGTGAATCATGCTTCTGTAATATTCTTTGGGGAAAAGCCACCTATCTTCACCAAAACATAGCACAGTTTTAGGCAGGAAAGCTATTGACAAACTTGGAATAGCTAATCCATGAATACATAGCAGGTGAAATGAGTTTTTCCCTTGGGGAAGGAGAGGAGAATCTATTGCATATGTCATCTGTTTCTGTGAATACTGAAGATTACAATTATGGTTTGATGTTAATCCAACTACTGAAAATTTCTTGTTGCGAAGCACACTGTGAAAATGTGAGTGACAGTATAAATCTTTTTAAATTGAATTCAACACTATTGAAAAGAGCTGATGTTTTCAAATACTGCTACAAAGCTTGTGAACAAGAAAAACTCGAAATGAAGTAGCTCCTTATAGTGACCTATTTGGTTGACAAGGACAAATAGAGTAAAATTCCGTATGTCTGATAGTTTTATATATATATATATATATATACACATATATGATATATATGCATATATGTATATGGATGTATATAAACCACATATATGCATAGATGTATTTATCTATATATATATAAATATACAGATATACCTATATGTATAGATGTAGCTATTTATATCTATTTACATATATCTATTTACATATCAGCATAGTGTGTGCCATGCATTTTCAGAAATGCTTACCTCTAATGCTTTCATATCCTCATAAACAAACTGCACTGTGGGAACTCCAAGATGGTTGATAAAATAATTGGCATCACCTGGTATCTGAAAACTACTGACATTGGTTTTTAGGCACTGATATCCTCTCGAACAGTTGAGATGATTTTTCTGAAAAATATAATATAAACAACGATTATCATCCTCGGACTATTCCTAATCTGTGCTACTCAAAATGTGGTACATAGGTACCACATTTTAGCATCAGTCTCATCCAGTAGCCTGCTCTGAATACAAAAATTTAAGCTCTACACATATTCTCCTAAATGAGAACCTTTGGGGATAGAGTCCAGGAATCTGTGTTGTAACACTCCTCGATGATTCTGATGCCACTGAAGTAGAGCCAGCACTGACCTACATTAAGCTTTGCTTACTACTTACTTCAAAAGCATTGCTATCCAAGATTCATTCTGCACTCTAATTGCCTATTAAATTTTAAATAGTTTAAGAGAATGTTGTGACCTAATAATATTTAGATTTTTAATCCAAGTTTTCCCACAGAATTAAAAGAATGACTTCACAGAATATAATTGTATTCTTCTTAAAGTGTTCTCAAAGAAACCACAGAATAAATACTCTCCATTTATTCTTAAAAGCATGTTCTTCTATATTTTAGAGCAAGTGATAACAAGCCATAAGGAATCACGTAGTAAATGCAACCAAGGAGTAAAAGAAGATAAGAGATTTTATATCTTTGACTAAGAGTTGCCTAAGACAAATGAAAGTAACTTTATAAAAATATAACATTTTGAAAGTAAAAAAACACAAGTATATAAATATTTTCTAGAATATGTTAAAATATCTGATAAAATATGGAAAATCTAAAATGGCCTGAGGTGCTATCATTTTAACCAAGAAACATGAAAAAAAAACAACAATCTTCTCAATGATAATTGTGAAAAAATGAGCCAATAGGATGAGAAAACTGCATTGAATGGCAAATGGAAAGTGTGTCATCAATCTGTTACATGAGTTACCTTGTCTGTCAAGAAATAAAAAGTTTGGGCCTGGAGTGGGGAAGGCCTTTACCTTTCACGCAGCCCATCCGGGTCCATCCTTGGCAACCCATGTTGTTCCCCGAGCACAGCCAGGAGTAATTCCTGAGTACAGAGCTAGGAGTAACTCCTCAGCATTTGCTGGGTGTGACCCAAAAAGCAAAAATAAAATAAATTTTAAGAAAAGAAATAAAAATTTACTACAGATCGCAATTCTTTTCCCTAGACAATCCGTTTTATTGTGAAGAATGATGCTTGTGCTTGAACACAAGGGTGGGGCGGGGGCATGGGACATAATGGAAAGGTTGACTGGAAGAGGGCAGTGTGCTCAGGTGCATTAAACTCCCAAGAGTGTGTGCTATAAAACACCCTTCCAACATGGAAACTGTCTCCTACAGCCCTAGATTCCAGGAACTGCTCATGGCCAACCCGTCGGAGTCTGTCTCATTGAGATCATCAGGCCTAATGAACAAGAGCAGTACTAGTTTAAGGGTTTTTCGTTCCCACATGGCCCCCGATATAGATTTGCTCATTAACTCTATTCAGAGGGTCAAACATCAAACACATTCCTCAACACTACAATGAATAGGAACTCTCCCCTGCCATCTATCTGGTCCAGACATTTGAGGAAAAAAATAATTTGGGTTTTCTTAACCTGAAGGATCTATTGGCTGAGAGAAGTTCTTGGAGGAAGGTATCAGGGAGGCCTCTTGAGGGCTGAAGGCCATTCAGTACTCACTCATTCCATTTCAAATACATATCTGACAATCAAGGCATGGCCTTTTTCAAGCTTCGTATGCTTCTCTGACATACTATAATTTAAAAATACTTTTTTTTTTGAGAGGGGTGGTGCTGGTGGAAAGAAGAGCATGGAAGAAGTGTCATGAATAACAAGGGGTCCTTTTCTTTCTGCCAAGTGACCTGGAGTTCAAGAAGAGGGCCATTTCACAGACACAATGCAGCTTGTACACTGCAGGGCCTAGGACCTCCACAACCACATCCAGGAATGCTTCAAATTTTCAGAGAAGCACTCAATGATGATACTGTGGAAAAAAGTACTATGGGGGTCAGTGATAAAAGGTGGTTCGCTGTATCCAAGGCATGGGCCTTAATCATTGTACTATGGTCCCAGACCACAAAACTGCTTTGAAAAGAAAATCTAAAATATGCAAAAGACTAAGACAAAACAGTCAGTATATATTTTGTTCCAGTCTATTTGTTTGTGCCATGACTACTACTGATATATTGCTGTAACTTTTCATTACATTCCATTTCCAAAACCATTTCTGACTACACTAGTACTTACAATTTAGGTATATTACAAGCAAATCAATGAAGCAATATCTAAGCTTCAGAGTTATAGCTCCCCCAAATCTGTTTGCATGTCTTTTACCTTCTATGGCTTGTTTTATTTCACCCACTAATTGAAAAGTTTGTCTTTCTCATAACGTGTGTATTGCCACCCCTGCCTTTTGTAACCAACCAAGTTGTTTAACAGAATGAGCTTTAGCCAGCATTGCTTTAAAATCATGTCTTGAAGTTTAAACTCCATTAGAACTCCATCTCTGCTGTTAAATACAAACTATTTATTGAAGGAACTTAGTGTACAGAAGAAAAAGGTCAAGTAGCCAAAGAGATTGCTAAGGCCTAAATTTGAGAACTTTAAGGGGCTACAGAAATAGTGAAAGTGGGGAGGACTTCAATACCCAGAGTGTGGCCCCCCAAACAAAAACAACCCTCCGCACCCTCCCCCCCAAAAAGAATAAAGGCTTGAGGAGAAATAAAGAGGTTCTGAGGAACACATCTGTAATCTATTAGATACCTGCTAAGCCAGATTTTTCTTATAAAGTTGATCAAAAATCTTATTGTGCATCTAACACACATACAAACACACATACACACATACACACACGCTTACTTCCTTTCTCTTTCTAACCACATTCCTCACTGCTTCCTCTATGGATTAAATGAGTGATGAGTGGAAGAAGCACATGCTGTAATTTTGATCATGTGTATGCATATTTTTCTAGGAAACTAGTTGCCCAGTAGTGAGGACAAAGAGGAAGCACATGCATTAATGTGTGTATTTGTGTGTATGCGTGTGTGTTTACTTTGCACATAACTAGTTGTATAGTAAAACAGTGAGGGCAAAAAACACCCTCAGTTTTCACACTGGAATTTTTCACCTGTGTCAGTTCATCTAGGAATTTTCTTCAGAGAACCTCCCCCCAGCATAGAAATCCTACCGTCTAAACATACTTTATTACTCAGTCCATGAAAATCTAGGCCAAATCTATAATCCTTTAATGACGCTAAATCTATATTTTATCATGACGTGAAATGTTTTCCCACATAGCACTTCAGTAGATTATAATAGATGCATATCTGTAATAGATACTGAAAAACTTGAGCAGAAACTAATGTCTGAGAAGGAAGTGGAGAGTAATGTCAATTTCCTTCATTAACTAGAAGTTAGGCACCATGGGGAAGATGAAATTGGTGCCAAATTTGTGGAGGCCAATTAATTTTAAATTTATTTACAAGGCTGAGTAAATTCAAATTAAATATTTTATCCAAGTACTTCAAAATGATTCATACTTAATGTTTGATAACAAGAATTTTTATTCCAGTTCATAAAATGAGCAAGTATGGGCAAATACTGTGATTGTCAATTTTTTATTTTTACTAAAGTCTGCTGAATACCTGAAATAAAATCACCACCTAAATCCTGGGCTTGTATGCTCTTGGAAAGTATGCTTGTATGCTGAATGGCAGTACCTCAGTAGGTTTCTATGTTTTACTTATATGATCACTGATATCAACATTTCATGAGTTGAATGGAAATTGCAAGATACACTAACATGTTTCTAAAATATTTAAAAAGTAGCACTGTAGCACTGTCCTCCCATTTTTCATCAGTTTGCTTGAGTGGCCCAGTAACATCTCCATTGTGAGACTTGTTGTTACCATGTTTGGCATATCAAATACGTCACGGGTACTCTCAGTAGCTTGGCGGGCTTTCTGAGAGGGGTGTAGGAATTGAACTCGGTTCGACTGGGTTGGCCACATGCAAGGCAAATGCCCTCCCCGCTGTGCTATCACTCCCGCTCGTTTAAAAAGTATGTTCAATATAATTGAATACAATTTGAATACAATATTCAAATATTATAATTTTTCCACACTAGTTCCCCGTACTTATAAATTTTACGTATATAAGAAATTTAAGTTGATCGCTTATTCAAATTGCAAATGAAGTGGTAGAAAAATGCACTATTTAGTTCTTCTAAATTTAAAAAATATGTTATGGGGGCTGGAGCAATAGCACAGTGGGTAGGACATTTGCCTTGCATGCAGCCAACCCGGGTTTGAGAGTTCGATTCCCAGCATCCCTTATGGTCCCCTGAGCACCACCAGGGATAATTCCTGAATGCAGAGTCAGGAGTAATCCCTGTGCATCACTGGGTGTGACCCAGAAAGAACAAAATAAATAAATAAATAAATAAATAAAAATAAAAAAATAAAAATTATGTTATGACCCAGAAAAGTTTGACAAGGACAAAAGATGGCCCCCTGGAAAAAAAGAGGTTGCACTAAAAAATAATAATAACAATAAAAACTCACCAAAAATAATACAGCAAAAAATCTAAATCTACGCAAAGAGAGGAAATCCCCAAACCTCTGAATCTCCAGAAGAAATACCAGTCTACAGAACCACAAAGGGGAAGGCCCAGACGTGTCCTCTCTACAATGTCAGGAGCCCCAAGTCCCTGTTCACAAGGAAGTTAGTAATCCATGATGAAGCTCTTCTTATCTTCAACTGAGGAACAAAACTCAAACCTGCTCCACCCTTAAGCATGCCAAGACAGTTCCCAGTTGGCCATCAGAGAATAGAAAAGTTATAGAAGCCCAACTTTAGGTTTGGGTGTGTAATCACTAAACTACTAGGCATCCCACGGCTCTCTCAAATGTGGCCTGCATTTGGTGGAGTTGGGCCACTTCACCACCAGGAGAGCCAATGCCAAGGGAGGATGAAGAAGAAAACAAGGGCCAGGCTGGTACTGGTGACAGTTGTCACTGATTCCATTCTCTCCACTGCCTGTTCCAACCTTACTAAGCTCCTCATTCCTGCCTCCTCCTATTTCCCTTGCTCACCTCTCTGCAACTCGTCTACGGGCCCTGGTATCTCTCTAGTCTCTCCCCACTCCCCAGTCTTGGTGTTAGCAACCACACTTAGGTCAGGTAGCACATTAAACATATGAAAGCCCTTCCTGATGGCCTGTGGCCAGGAGATCAGGCTCAAGGGCAAAACACCACCCAGGAGTTTTTCTCCTTTCCGTAGTCCAATAACCATGTAAACACTCACCTTAATTTTACTTCTTACTAATATTATTTTGTATGGACACAGTAAGAGATACATTAAGCTTGCAGGGTGGCTCTCCTGGGGACATCTCACTATAGATCTCAAACTACAGTGCTCAGGCCAAATTAAACTTTTCTAACCCTAGCTGGGTCCTAATCCAGTCGTTACTTTTTGGATCATGACAGAATTTGTCCATGAACATGCTTTTAACCTATTGTTAAGTATTATGGTGCTTTGACCTGGCCCATTTTGACGCCAGGGTAGCGCACAGGTTGCCCTGGGTCCATCCAATCCCTCATCAGGACCCTGTTTTTGGGGTGCTAGGAAGTAAGGGCAACTGAGGCTGAAGTCGAGAAAACAGATGCCCAGGAGTGAATATTATTTAGAGTCAATTAACTCCCAAGTTACAAAAGCATAGTTAACTGTCTTCCTGTGTCTATATGAAAAGGACAGTGCTCTGAATTAACTACTCAAAGGACTTAAGGAGAAGAGAAAAGCAATATTTATGAGTTAACAGAGTCTGATTAGGAGATCCAGGTGATTGACTATTGGGTAGCAGAGCACAAAGAAAGAGGTTACAGATAAACACAGAGGAATGGGAGTTCCTGGGAGCCTGGGAATAGGTGAAACCCAATAAACCTAAGCTTCCTGTGGCAAGGCAGAAAGGACAAATCAGTGTTATCCTACATATGGGGGTTAAGCTTTACAGAAAAAGACCAGCTGCAATCCTCTCTCAAGTCAAATATTCCACCTTTATTATAGGAAGTAAGAGAACTAGTTGCCTGTGTTGCCTTGGGGCTCTCTTCTCTCCAGTGGCCCATGACCCACTCCTAGTCCAGTGGATAATATTCTTCTCATCCTTTTAGGAAACTCACTTAACATTTGGATACTTCCAGAGCTCTCTCTTTCTCTCTCTCTCTCTAAATAATTTTAGGAACCTCTTCTTGCCCCAACAGTTTAGAAAAATTTATTAGTTTTAAAAATATTTTAAATTATTTATTTTATTGATTTGGTTTTTGAGGAACATCTAGTAGTGTTCAGGGCTTACTCCTAGCTCTGTGCTCAGGCATCACTCCCAGCAGTGTTCAAGGGACCACATGTGGGTCTGAGTTCAAAGTGGGGTCTACTATGTGCAAGGAAAGGACTTAAGGCCAGATAACTAGGAGATAGCCTGGGATGGATACAATCTATTGAGAACCGAGGGTGTGGCGAAAGCTAAAATCAAAACCATTTCATAAAAACAATCACATCATACACCATTCTTGTTTACATATTCATGAATTAGTATTTTCTAGTCAAGTATCAATTTATATTCAAAATGTGTTATATATGGGCCATCTCTCTTCTTACAAGAAGAAACCTAAAGATTTATGACTTATAAAGAAACGTCTTTGTTCTAAGACTTGGAGAGATGGCTGAAAGAGTATTATTAATTTAATTCTTAAACCAGCATTTCTCAAATGGGAGGAGCCACATGATCTCTGACTGTCCCTAGTATTTCTGAGAGGGCATAGGCAACAATCACATTGAATAAAGGCCCGGGCATGAAACTATAAGGGCACATTTGATTAGGAAACAAGATGGAAAGAAGGGAATGATCAGAAAGGTTGAGAAACACTGTCAGAGTAAAAAAAAAAAATCTTTCAAGCAACTTAAAGAAAGCAAAAAGAAAATGGCAGTTAGACATTTTAAATTGATATTGCTAGATGTTGCTCTTAAAAGAGGAAGCTTCAGTTGCCCATTGCCAACAAAAGGGGAGTCGCTAGCAGTTCCATTTCTCCTCATCCACCAACCACATCTCATCCCCAAGGCCTTATCTTTATTTATTTATTTATTGCTTTTTGGGTCACACCTGGCGATACACAGGGGTTACTCCTGGCTCTACACTCATGAGTTACTCCTGGCAGTGCTCAGGGAACCATATGGGATGCTGGAAATCGAACCCGGATCGGCCGTGTGCAAGGCTAACGCCCTACCTGCTGTGCTATCTCTCCAGCCCCCAAGGCCTTATCTTTAACATTCCCGAGTTCCCCAGGACCATATTCTTCTGTCTTAGAACTAGGAGTCCCAAGACTACAATAATGAACATCACCAAAGTCAGAAATATCAGAAAGACAAGCGAGCCCAACCGCCTTGTGGATTCCCTGCATTCTCTGTCACACAAAGACCCATTTTTCCTATAAGTGTCTCACAAAAAGCCATAGCTAACTTAGTTCTATACTAAGTTCCTCCCGACTTGGGGAGCTCCTTTTCTTTTCTACTTTCCAGTAAACTTTTCTTCTTTCCAACTCTGAGTCTGAGCATCTTCATTATTCAAGACTTTCATTCTTGGGAATTGTGAATGGACAGAGACCTGCCGCCGCTGCTTCTGCCTCGCCTGCGTGACTCTCTTCTTTCTGCCAACTCCACCTGTAGTCTAATGGTTTTGCCCTCACTGAGTATCTCCCCACACATGAGGAATCAGTGCCTCAGTTGTAAAATAATAAAATTAAAAAGTAGTAGACTGTTTCTCACGCTCTCAACTCAGATACTTCATCAGCTGAAGAGAAGTAGTGACAAAGATGACTTACCAGATAAGACACTTCCATGAAACCCTTTGTCACTTTCTCATTTCTCTAACAGGCTTGCTGCTGGCCATTTCAATAGGGAAGCCTATTTCTGTGTAAATTGCAAACCAGTGCCCCCTTCTCTATTATGGACACACGTAATGAGAAAGAGAGGACAACCTCAAAGTCCTTCCAAAAACTGTACTCTGATTATATCTAAATGAAACTATGAGCGCATTGAAAAGGTAACGCAAAACCAATGGAACTGACCTTTGGCCAACACACTGGATGAAAGCACAGTCCCCGTGGATACAATTCCTATAGGACCTTTAATGACCGAAAGGATCAAGATATAGATTTTATGTCTCTGTGAAGGATAACAACTCTGGCTTCACAATGCTGTTCCATGCTGAGGAATTGGCTGACATAACATAACTTGAGCTATTATTTCACCAGCATTCTTGAGGTTCGTCTTAAATAGCTTCTCCAAGCCTCACAGGCAACGCTATTTTAAATAATACAATGTCAGCATTTCAGTGATATATTCCAGCTGCCAGGCATTAAAAAAATTAGCTGAAAATCCTAACTGGTTTTCAATTTAACATTAACTGTCTCCGACTGCAAATATTTTTAATGAAATATTTAAACAAAATCTTCTGTAGATGAAACAGTTTCATAAGTTCCCTTCCCCCACAAAAAAAAGAGAAGAAAGAAAGAAATCAGACATTTCAGGGGGAAAAAATGTACACCCAGAAGCAAGGAAGCAGTTGGAGTTACTTAGCATATCTTTAACATCACTCAGTAGAGAGCAGGAGATTTTCTGTCCTCTCTCTGACTAGGGTTACAGGGCAGTTGTAAATCAGGTGGGAACTTTCCTGTGGGGGGAGGCAATTCATCTAATTTTAGGAGGGCTCTGGGTTGGGGGTGGGAGCTAGAAAGTGCAGACTTGGCAAGCAGGAGGGCAAAAGGATGTAGAAGGCATACCATCACACATTACCATTTGTAGCAAGTTAAGTGCTGAGAGTGAGAAATCGGGCAGAGGAAATAACACCATCAGCAGTAATATGTCTAACTCTGACAGATGAGAGCATCATCATGTAACCTTAAAGCCCAGGGCCAAAGGCACTGCTTGACTAGGAGGAGTTTGCTAGACTGACTCCATCAGTGTGCAGGCCACGGTCGGAACAGAGGCACTGCCATGACTTCCTCCCAGGTGCCAATGACCTAAGTTTCATTGTACCCAAACTAGAACTGATGTTTTGACTGGAGTTTACCAGGGATTCTTCCATCTATTCATTTGTTGTGACTTAATTTGCTTTTGTATTTTTTTCTTGAACATAATTTTTAAAGGGCAGAGGCTGAGAAGATGGGAGAGTGTGTGTGTGTGTGTTGTGTGTGTGTGTGTGCGTGTGCGTGTGTGTGTGTTTGGTCCTTCAGTTGACTTTATAATGAACAGCGCAAGAATATAGGCACTATAAAAACTTAGGAAAATGAAGTCAATTCAATGCATTGATTTTTTTTTTCCTAATAGGAGGAAATGGTGGAAAAGAACGACGCAAACACCATCTGGCTCAGTAGCTTTTGACTGGTCTCAATGACAAAGAAGCTGTAGGAAGTCTGTGAATAATTTCAGGTAATTCCATGAGTCATAACTGTTCTGGAAAGCATTCTTTTTTACTTAATTCCTTGCAAAATCTGCTATTAAGAAATAGTGGATCCCATTGGGTTCTTATAATAATCATGCACTGATATCACAGAGTACATCGAGATTAGTAAATATTCCAGGTGAATATTAAAAGAAAAAACAGCATAAAAACACTTTTTTTAAAAAAATTTTCCTTGAAAGGCAATAATATCTCTTTTCAGCAATATGACTTGAGATATGCTAACTTCCAAAAGGCGTGAGCTGTTATCAAATGAACACAAATAACGTGGCCTCCAGGATTGCACCTGGTAATGTTCAGGGGATCATGTAGAGCTGCGGGTAGCTTTGCTTGTTTTCTAGCCACACGTGGTGGTACTCAGGGCTTAGTCCTGGCTCCAGGGACCATAGGTAGGGCTGGGGATCAAACCTGGGTCAGCCACCTGAAAGGCAGGTGACTGCTGGCCACACAATCACTATGGTGGTGCTGAATACAACACCTGGTTGATCAGGGCTCCTTCGTAACCACTGTGCTATCTCCAGGCCTCAAGGAGATTATTTTTAATACATTTTTCCCCTTTCACAATTTAGTCTCTTCAGGTTTTCTTAGCTAATTCTTGAAATTATTAGTATTTGGTTTGCTTCAAGAATACCCATGATAGAGTGGCTTGCTATGTTTTTCATTCAGTATTATAAACTCTTATTTTTTTAATACATGATATTTTTGTTCTCCCTATATTATACCTTGGTCAAGCCATTGACAGGCATGCATCTCAAGTTAGACTTTCTACCTGCTGATTTTCTATTTTTTTAATTATTTATTTTTATTTTATTTTATATTTTTTATAGACTTATAAATTTTTGAGCTTGGGTTTCAGTT
>JAOXYA010000032.1:41253079-41263507 GCA_028565675.1 Sorex palustris | reverse complement strand
CAAGCAAGTGAAAACAGAGATAGACAAATGGGACTATCTTAAACTAAGAAGCTTCTGCACCTCCAAAGAAACAGTGAAGTCATAAAATTTACATACAAGTGGTACTACATGGAAAGTAACATGCTAAATCTAATGAACCAGAAAGAGAGAGACAGATATAGAAAGATTGCATGCATCTGGAGAATATAAAGTAACAGAATAGGAGACAAACACCCACAGAATAGGAGACAAACACCCACCCACTGAATATTTGAGATAAGTACCAGGAGGTCTGCTCCTTGGCTTGGAACATGGCACATGCTGAGGGAAAAAGAAACTCAGATAGAGAAGGGAAAGCCAAGTAAAGGATGTTTCAAGGATTTGCTTGGGATGCAAGATGCGTGCTGAAAGTAGACTATAGACGAAATATGAAAGCCACTCAATACCTCTACTGCAAACCTAAAGGAAAGAGAGAGCAAAGGGGAATGCCCTGTCACAAAGGCGGGACAGGGTGGGATGAAGTGGGTGGGTGGGAGGTCTACTTGGGATCATTGGTGGTGGAGAATGGCACTGGTGGGAAGGATGGGTACTCGATCATTGTATAACTGGAACTCAAGCATGAAAGTTTTTAAGTCTACAACTGTACCTCATGGTGTTTTACTTAAAAAAAAAAGTGTATCTGTCAGGGAGTCAGGTTCTGGATGGAGAGAAAATCTGGGGTAAGTGGCAGAGGAAGGCGTATACAGGCTGGAGAAATTAGTGGTGGGAGCATTGTATGCTGAAAACCTATTGTAAACCAAGGTGTAAATAAGTGACAAAATAGAAAACAAAATCTATTGTATATACACAATGGAATGTTACTGATCTACAGTAGAAATCAATTCTTGCCCATGCAGCCCATGGATGGAATTAAGAGGGCACCATGCTAAATGAATTCTGTCAGGGGAGAGGTACAAACAAGAGTGACTCTCACACATATGGAATAACATAACTGTCACTGTCCTCCCATTGTTCATCGATTTGCTCAAGTGGGCCAAGTAACATCTCCATTGTGACAATTGTTACTGTGTTTGGCATATCGAATATGTCATCTAATACGTCACAGGGAGCTTTCCAGGCTTTGATGTGCAGGCTAGATACCCTCTTGGAGACAAGAGGGGCGGAGGAATCGAACTTGGGTCGACCATGTTGGCTGCGTGCAAGGCAAACGCCCTACCCGCCATGCTATCGCTACAGCCCTTAAATTAGTGAAAGTAAGGCTTTAAAAGTGGCTCTTTTTAAATTAAGACATTCCCCGGAGAAGGCCTGCAAAAACAACTTTGCCAAACAGGGGTGGGGTGAGGTTGGGGGCAGATTGCAAGAATGGAGAACACCTGAGAACTGAAAGTGTCTTTAGCATATGTAGATTGCATGCCTGAAACACAGCTATTAACCATGCTGTGTCTCAGTACCCAAATAAAAACTGGCCTAAAAATAAATATGAAACATTAACAAGTAAAACAAAATAAAATCACCTTCTACATGTGTTCTTGTTAGGAGAGGGGAAGATTATCGTCTATTTCCCTCCCTTCTTTCTTTATTACCAGAAGTTTCCTGGATTGACTTTTTCTTGATCATGACCCTGTGACTTTTGTCTGTAACTGGTCATTTGTTCTTACCACTTCTAACCTAGAGCATTAGATGCTAAAGTTCAGAGAAGCAGACAGGGCAATTGCTGCTGTTGTTACAAAATCCAGGCACTCACTACTCTAGGATCACTTCCAGCAGGTCAGTACATCTCTACCCGGAAGTGGATCTAGCTTCTAAAAGAGCTTTGAGAGACTGCTTCTTTTCAACAGCAATTTCCTGAGAGGTAGTATTCAGATGTCTTATGTTTTAAAACTTCTTCCAAAATTTATACATGCTAGATTGGAAAATCCCTGATTCAGATGTGTTTAAAAATCCTGAAGTTCATATGAATGTCAACAACTTGTAATATCCCCAAGGAAATAATATATCAGGGACTCCTCCTCATGCCCTATTACATTGCTCAAAATTATCTAGCATGTATATAGAATAATATGTTTTAGAAATGTTGTCTTATTAATGAGAATGCTGTAATGCCTCTTTGAGAATTCAGATTACCATTAGGCATTGTATTGATGATACTATTAATTTGCTTTTGGTAATGAATATAATCTTAGTCTACTAGAAAAATGCAATCAAAATTTAATGTGTGAGTTATAGCATTGTGTGTTTTTTCTAGTGTAAAAAAAAGGGGGTTATTTTTACAAGAAAATAAAAACCTTGACATAACTAACATTTTCCCGCAACTCAAAATAATGAGATGATATAAGAATCACCCAGAAATTATTTGTTAGTCGCTTTCAATATTTCTTAAAAGAAGGTATAATTTTATGTCTGGAAAATGTCCTTGTAAATGTTGGTAAATGAGGAAGGAAAATAATCCCTTTAACTGTTATTTGTCTGCAAAACTCTATATCGTTGCTTCTAATCTGAATGGTAGTTGGTAAGAGAATTCTTTGTTGAGAAAATTTTCCTTTCAACATTTTGAGCACTATATCATGTCATTATTTTTATGGTCTACAAGTATTTGTTGATAGTCTTATGGTGATACCCTGATTTGTTTTTCTCAAAATGCTTTATCTTTTTAACTGTTTATTTTGATATGCACTCATTTGAGTTCATTTTGTATGGAAAAATACTGTAGCACTGTAGCACTGTCCTCCCATTGTTCATCGATTTGCTCTAGTGGGCCCAGTAACGTCTCCATTGTGAGAATTGTTGTTACTGTTTTGGGCATATCAAATACTTCACGGGTAGCTTGCCAGGCTTTGCCATGCAGGCGAGATACTCTCGGTAGCTTGCCAGGCTCTCTGAGAGGGGCAGAGGAATCAAACCCAGGTAGGCTGCGTGCAAGGTAAACACCCTACCCGCTGTACTATCACAGTACTAAATATATTCTAATAGGCATGTATAAAAGCCAAAATATTGAAAAAAAATCTATGTGCTAAGATTATTGTTTATAAGAATGTGGCACATGTACATAATGGAATACTACTTGGGCATAAAAATGATTAAATACTGGTGATAGGAATGTATGGTTGTAAAATACATTGTTCATATTTGCAGCACCAAAAACAAACCCCAAACATATACACATATATACATATACATGAAAATATAATGTTTTTCCTTTTGAAATAGAGCAAGAGGTCTAAACAAATCAAAACGTGAATGCCAGATTTTGTATTATTTCATTCATATGCTTACTATAAAGAAGCAAAGCAAAGAAACAGATTAAACCAAACCAAAAAAAAAAAAGCCTTGAGTAGCAACCGCTACATTGAATTTATCTAAGAGGGAGAAGTAGGTGGAGAAGGTCGATAGTGTGTTGTTGGTACTTTGATGGTGGGTTTAAACCTATACATATAAAATATATCAGTTGTAAACCAGCAGTCACTCAATAAAAAATAAATAATAAACTAGCACACTGGGGAAAAATGTAATATCTATAGAATAAAATTGTAGAGGAGTAAGAGTTGAGAAACAGTTCAAACAAAAATGCTTCCACACAAGTAGGAGACTTCTTTTTGTTTGATAGTTTCAGAACTGGTCTTACATTTTTAATCAGAGATTATCAGGTACATGCAGGGTGGTGTCAATCTAAACTAAGCATGTCAGAAGAAGAAAGATAAATAGCAGATGAACTCATTTGTGTATGACATAGGTGATCAATCAAAGGGATGGATGAAACTAAATAAAAAGAAACCCTTCAACTTTGATTACAGATCTGGGATTACTTGAGGCAAAGGGAGGAGTTTGACAAAGTGGAGGGGGATTTTGATTGAGATTACAGAGATATTAGAACTCTGGTAGTGGGCATGTCAGCACATAATTTAAATAGATGAAATCGTACTGTTAAAACAGTCTTGTAAAAACAAGGCAAATGCAATAAAATATTAAAATGTAGCAATTTATCAATATAAAACATTAAAATTTAGTCACCTGAAAACGTACTTCAGTGAGAAGCCTCTAAAAATAAATCAGTGACAACCAGACTCTCTGAAAATCAGTCAAATAATAGTAGAAGCTTTGAGTTAAATGTACCAAGTGTTTTGTGAAGGACAGATTTGGACTTTTGGTGATAAACAATATAGTATGTATAGGTGTTGGTTTGTAATGATGCATACTTAAAACTTATATGATAGCATTATGTAGTATTACATGAATAGAAACAAATTTCAGTAGAGAAGCTTGTAAGACCTGTTACCCACTGATGAGTCAGTAGCCCATATGAAAATTATCTAAATGAAAGATGCCTTGCTAAGAAACTTATTGCCTGACCAGTACATCTCTCTTTTTGTATTTTTTCTGTTTCAGATAATAATAAGTGGTGATATCTTCTTTCAATAGAGAATACCATTGAGTGTTCCTGTTTTAAGTGCTTAGCAGTAAATGCCACCTGAACTCTAGAATGAATGAAGCACCTGTAATTTTAGACATCACTGTCACTGTCACTGTCCTCCTGTTGTTCATCGATTTGCTCAAGCGGGCCAAGTAACATTGTGAGACTTGTTGTTACTGTATTTGGCATGTCAAATAAGTCACGGGTAGCTTGCCAGGTTTTGCAGTGGGGGCGAGATACTCTTGGTACCTTGGTGGGCTCTCCGAGAAAGGCGGGGAAATTGAATGCGAAGGAATCGAACTTGGTTCATCTGGGTTGGTAGGTGTCCAAGGCAAAGGCCCTACTGCTGTGCTATGGCTTCAGCTCAATTTTAGACATAAGAGATGTAATAAAGGTTACATACAGTGCATGTACAGAAAGTGACACCATATGGATAAAGCTTCTTATAAGAACTGAGTAAAATCTAAAAATGCGTTCTCCTTGACAATTTGTGCCCACAAAAATCCTCTGCAGGTAGATTAAGAAGGTGCAATTTGGTGGCTGGAGCAATAGCTTAGCAGGTAGGGTGTTTGCCTTGCACGTGGCTGACCCAGGTTCGATTCCCAGCATCCCATATGGTTCCCCGAGCACCACCAGGACTAATTCCTGAGTGCAAGAGCCAGGAGTAACCCTGTGCATCCCTGGTGTGACCCAACCCCCCAAAAAGAAGATGCAATTTGGATAGTTTTGTTTTATATGATTAATGTAAAACCTTAATCGTTCCATAAAAATTCTCACTGAATCAAGAAATATAATTTGTTAGAAAGGTGATCCAGGCTTTCACTCTGACACAGCATGACTGCAGAAAAGCCACAGTAGCTGGAGAATGACCAGAACAAATTCCATTTCCTTCTCAATTTGGTGTAGACACCTTTTGAATTGTGTGAGTTTACATGGTTTGGGAGAAATTCAGCAAGTGGGGTTCTTTAAGAGTTAAAAGGTTAATGCAGTATGCAGGCTGTGAAAAATCTAAGCTGGACCATGAGAGATACACGTGTGTTTGCATTTCAAACTTGGAACTTTATACTCATGCATGTCCAACTTCAATTTTATAAGATTTCATCACTCTTTTGGGTACATGCTTACATTTATCTCCAAGAGTCCTTGCTAGAGAATTTATTTATATATGGTATTTTTACATGAAACAATGATTCATGAATATCTGCATTAGTTTCCCCCATCACTATTAAATCTGTTTCATTTCTAAATAATAATTTGATGTATCAGCTTTTCTTTTTCTTTTTCTTTTGCTTTTGGGGTCACATCTGGCGTGCTCAGGGGTCGCTCCTGGCTCTGCACTCAGGAATCATCCCTGGCGGTACTTAGGGGACCATATGGGATGCTGGGAATTGTACCGGGGTACATTTGTAGAAAGGTTTAAAGTAAAGGCATATGATTAAATCATTAGTATTGATTCAATTATTTCTATTTTTTTAAATTTGGGGGTGTGGGGGACCACACACAGCTGTGCTCAGAGCTTACTCCTGGGTCTGCACAATGGGTCAATTTTGACAGTGCTGAGAGATACTATGCATTCCTGGAGATCAAAACAGGGTCAGCTGGTGCAAGACAAAAGTCTTACCATATGTATTATCTCTATCAACCTTAAGATATTCACTTGATAATATATAAAGGTATGTTATTAGATATATTTATGTGATAATTTAGAATCTAAAAGCTATTTTGACTTCTAGCCTCCCATAATCTACAATTATATTAAGGTAGTTCATTGATAGCTTATTATTTAGAAAATAAAAGATAAACATTCAGAGAAAATTAAAAATATTGCATTTCCAACATGGTATAAGTAACTAGATAATGAAGGCGTTTATAAAAATGGGAATTCCTACTTAGTTTTAAATTGAGTAAATCTTGGGATAATTGAAGTAGTGCTATACTGTATATTTTGCATGTAAGAGGTCTTGGATTTTATTCCTTATACCACACATAGACATACACAAGATGAAGCATTCACATCTGTAACCATAACGAATGTTGATATGAGCATGCTAAGCAAAGTAGATCAGGAATAGAAAGATGTCACTGTCACTGTCCTCCCGTCGTCCATCAATATTTACTTGAGCGGGCCCAGTAACGTCTCCATTTTGAGACTTGTTACTGTGTTTGGCATATCTAATACATCACGGGGAGCTTGCCAGGCTTTGCCCTGCGGGCGAGATACTCCTGGTAGCTTGCCGGGCTCTCCAAGAGGGGCAGAGGAATCGAACCCGGCTCGGCTGGGCTGTCTGCATGCAAGCAAACACACTACTGCTGTGCTACCGCTCCAGCTGAGAAAGATGAATACTTTTTTAAAATTTTAATTATATGGAAAATATCAAGAAAGTAATGCAAACAAACCAAAGATGCCAGCTCTTGTATGCAAATGGTGATTACCTGTGTATTTGTGTGTGTCCTGGAAGCAGGGGCATGGTAATAGGGAAGGAGAGAAATGTAAAATGGTAAGTAGAACTCTGGTCATGGAAAAGCCACAGGAGATGTATTTCCTGAGTGATAAATTTTAGAATGCTGGCATCAGAGAGACAGTAAGAGCAGGTTGGGAGCTTTCCTTGCAGAGTCATTGCAGGTTTCAACTCTGGAATTCGTGTCATCCCCCTGTGTCTGCCAGGAGTGAACAAGAGCCAGGAATGTATCCTTCATACCATTTTGCATGCCCCCCCCCAAATATAAACATATATATGTATAATAGATATTTATATATCATTTATTTTTATACATAATGCCATCACATATATATCAATATATGCATAATAGATATTATACATATCATAGAATTATATTTAAATATTGCTAATCAATGGTATCTCAATATAAAAGTATAAATTATGTTAAGGATAAGTCCATTAGATGGATAATATACAGGGGTATCAATAGCAAATATATAGCAAAAAAATAACAAAAATAGAAAAAATGATAGGTAAAGCAAATTGCCAATTGGTCAGAACTGCTGAGTGTAGCCAATGAAGAGAGAAGTCTAGTTTGACCAGAGAGGGCACTGATAATCAGAAGTAGGACATCAACACCAGCGCAACTTGCCTACTTGGTGAGCAGGAAAGCAACTGCTCTGAAAACAAGTCAGAAAATTAATTCTAGTCTCTGCAATCAATTAACAATAAATGGAAATAGCAGCTCAAGACTGCCAGTATTATTATTACTCTTTCTAGGACATCTATACCCAGGTATACTCATAGAATGTCAAACTCAAAAGCCATACAAAATGCTCAAATTACAGATTATTTTCTGGGGGTGAGGGCAGGGATCCCCCCAAATGGCATGACAGGAGCATGACTCATTCTATAAACTAATTTTGAATTTGAATTCTGTCTAGTAGACTACACAAATTCCTTTAGCCTTATCCTCTACCACTAATTATGTCTGTGGTCACAACTTCACTCATTTTCTTATCTTCTTGACTCTTCTGACACTTAAATTTGTAATTTCTGTGACTACCACATAAATTACAAGAGTACAGGGATCATGTCAATTTCATTTACTGGCATGTACTTAGCACCTACCAGAATACTTTACACATTGTGGGCTGTCATTAATATTTGATGAAGCAAAGAGAGTATAAATCAATGAATGTCAATCTTGTATTCAGTTATGTAGAGAGAGACACCAAGGAAAAAATAATTTGTACATATCCATCCTGATCATTTTTAAAACACTTTGAAACATCATCTCTACTAGATCTCATTAACTATTGTACTACACAATTAAAGTGAGGCTTTCCAAACCTGCCACTAGGTTATAACATTATAAATCTCAGCTTCTGAGATCCAGAGGTGAAGGTTACCAAGAGATTTCAAACATTATTTTTGTGGGCATATTCAGCATATAAAATATTTCTAGAAGACAAACAACATATAGATTCACTGCTACCTGTCATATACTTTTAAATAATAATCTGTCTGAGAGAAAAATGGGAAAAGAGAATTCTTAATAGCTGAGATAAACAAAGCAAAGAAAAACTCCTTTCATTGGTACAAAATTTGACAGTCTTATTTATGAGTGGCTCCAGGATACAGTGTGAAACCAAGAGAGGTTATTGTCACCGATGTTTCTTTGAATAAGCTAGCCAATGAATTTTTGGCACCTAGCTCAATGGCTTTTCAAAAGGCACTTGGAGACAACAAAGCATTAACACTGCATTCTTCATGCTCCTTTGAAACATTTCTATTTCTTAAAAACGCATAATGGTTCTTAATATCAATGTTGTACATGGTCTAGAAAATTCATCTTCCAAATTGAGAATACATGTGCTGGCAGGGAAACACAGAATGATTGTTTCTTTCGAATACCTGCAGTCGGAGCACGCCACTAACTGTGTAAGACAACTTCTCTCTTCTCGCACAAATAATTATGGCTCTCTAGAATTCAGCATCTGTGCTTCCAGATGTTACTGTCAACCACGTAAGCAATGGGTTTGAGTACTGCATGAACCTGGCCAAATTTCAAGAGTCTTTGTCTAAATACCTGAGCAGTCGCAGGTGGCTTACCGAGAGTCTCAGATTTTATGTAGCATACCACACCAATCAAATCCCGAAATAAAAACCTGTATTTTCTCAGCCTAATAATGGATTAACTCTGTTTAGATTCAAACTGCTACGTTGGTGTTACTGTACTGTTATAGGCACTCTAGCAGCGATGGTTTCAAATTTTAGTTCAGGGCTCCCAGAGCTGTGCTCAGCATCCTATCCTATCCTGCAGGGAGCCACTCCTACAAGAAGCAGTCAACTGGAAATGGTGGAGAGATTTATGGGATGCATAACTACTCGGGTCAGGTCTTCCAGGGCCAGAGATCACCAAGACCACCCCAGGAAGGTTAGAGAATCACCAGCACTACACGCAGGGGTGCTTGGGGACCACGAGGTGCTGGATTCAAACTTAGTCCCAGTGCATGATTTTACCACTAATCTATTTCCCCAGTCCCTGTATCTAGGTTTCAAATAGAGAGAATAAGAACTCAATCATTGGATGTCACAAACAACAACAAAAATGATAATAATTAAAAGCCCAAACTGTGTTGCCATTTTCCCCTCATATTTTGCCGTCATGGCAACAAACTGATTTTGTAAGAATGAGAATATTTTTTTTGAATGATACAAAAGCTTTAAATCCTTCTAGTAGGCTGTGTAGATTAGTCACATTATTTAGCCAGTGTTTGTGAGGCACTAAAATATTAACTGGGGAAGGGAGAGTATATTAATAAAACATTTTATGAAATTAGATGCAATTCTTAAGACTGATTTCCACTTTTGATGTCAAAATAGTCTTCCATTTGTGAAACAAGGAAAGTGCATTATAGTTTGATTTTAATTATTTTTTGTAAATTAAAAGTTGATAAGCACAATACATTTGAAGAAGCTAATGTGAAAAAACCTGCCTCAGGAATGATAAGACAGTTCAATAGGCCAGAACACATGCTTTGCATTTACATGAGGAAGCCCCAGGTTCAATCCCCAGCATCACATATGTTCCTCTGAATATTGCCCGAAGACTCCTCAGACAGAGCTGGGATTAACTGCTGAGTACTTCCAATGTATCCCCCACACAAAGAAACAAAGAAACAAATGTTTTATTAATACTTAGGCAGGTTTGCTTTTATTAAATCCAAGTTTCTTGCAGAAAATAGAAGTTGACCTATTCTAATGCCATAATACACACAAAATCACTGTTACCCATGGTGTTCTATTAAAATGTAATAATTTAGAAATTATACACTCTGTGCATATTTTTATTTAAATTTATAACTCAGTTCATACACAGAAAGAACAATACAGAACTATAAGATGTCAGTAAATCATAATTTAATTTAGGAAAATACTTTTTTTCAAAACAATTGTTTGTTGTTTTTCATAATAAAGACAAAACATCAAGAAATTAGTTTTTTAGAGACAGAACACAATGGCCACTCAATGCCTCTATTGCAAACCACAACACCCAAAAGAAGAGAGAGAACAAAAAGGAGTGCCTCTGTCACA
>JAOXYA010000032.1:41241770-41252979 GCA_028565675.1 Sorex palustris | reverse complement strand
GATCAAAGTGCCCCCCCCCAAACAGAACACAAGTTACATTTCCAGTGATTTTTCTTTATGAGAAGCCAAGATCAAAGTGCCTGGAATTCATTCCTCTGGCAGCTAGCAGTGGACTCACCTAGGTAAACTCTCTATCCCTTAGGCCCATATTAACCACAGAATTCTTTTACTTAAGATGTTCACATTAGCTCTGGTATTTTAATAAGGACATAGCTCACATTCAATCCTCAGGATGCCCATGAAGAAAAAGAAAAATTCTTAAACAGGTTGAATGGCCCTGGGCAAATTATTTAAACTTTAAGATTTCTCAAATCTAAGCTCTGATATTTCAGTTGCAAACATTTATGTCTTTATCTATAAAATTTTAAAACTTTTAAGAATTTATGCATTAAATATATTTTCCCAGATGAATTCCACAGCTTAATGTTTGAGAAAAAAATGCTTTCTTAAATTGCCATAAAAATCTTCGTTAAGAAATATAACTATTTATTTTCAGAAGATAACCATAAATCTTAATTACCAGAAAACGTTTACCTTTACATGTCTTTGAATTCAGATTAAATTTTAAAAATCAGATTATTCAGTTACTTTTGAAATGCCAATTTGATAGGCTGATAGACTTAACACAGCTTTAAATCAGTGAAATTGCTAATACCGTGTGCATCTAGCGAGAAAGCTCATCCGTTCCAAGAACCAATAAAATAAATTATTTCTACTTTAAATTGTACTTTTCTTCTTTTAACTTTATCAAATTAAGCCTATATCTGTCACAATCAGAATTTAGTAACTGTCACTGTCCTCCCGTTGTTCATCGATTTGCTCGAGTGGTCCCAGTAACGTAGAACTTGTATTTTTTTTCCATAAAAAAATCACCTCTTTCTTCTCTTTAACAATTATAAGTCCTTTCTTCTGGTCTCTCTCGAATCTGTGTCAGTCACACTTTTACCATCCCTACTTCTCACTGCGATCACTGCAATCGACTTTCCAGCCCATTCACACTGTCAAATTCAGTTTTCAGTTGCAGGCAGCCAATTTTTGTGTATAGTATAGATATGTTGATATAAATTAACACTAAAAACTCCTGAGCTGTCAAATTCACACCTACCTACTTTTCTCCTACCTCTGTAGCGATCCATTCCAAACTTCCTTCATTTCTTTAGCCTTATTATTACTTTAAAATGCGTAAAGACTTATTTATTACATATATCTTTAATCTAAATTCCCTTCTTTAGTGATTCCAACTTCCATTTTTTTCAAAATTTCAATCCCATTCCTACAATAGTCCCCCAAAAGGCAGTATTCCATCTTCCAGTACCTAGACAGTTACACCCACCAAGACTCCACACACTCTGACGAGCCTCACACAAACACAGAAACTGGCCTCACAGAAACTGGCAGAGGAACCCAGGTGTGTGGGACCCGCGGCGGAGATCTCCAAGCCTGCTCATATTGGGACTGGGCCTCCTCCAGCCAGATCCCCCATCTTCCAGTAGCTAGACAGTTACACCCACCAACTGCCCCCGGTGCAGTGTAATCCCAACAACAGCCAAGATTCAGAGGCTATAAAACCAAACTCCAGTAAGTGCGCAGCCGCATTTGTGACCAAATGACCTCTTAGTGTCTAATTCTCCTTCTTGGAGAACCCAGGAGTCTTCTGAAAGTATCCTGGCCACAGACCAGAGTCAGGCAAGCTCCCTGTGGCATATTCGATATGCCAAAACCCAGTAACAATGATGGGTCTCATTCCCCTGACCCTGAAAGAGCCTCCAAATGTGGCACTTGGCTAAAATCTCAGGGCCAGTACAAATGGAAATGTTACTGGTGCCAGCTCAAGGAAATCAATGAACAATGGGATGACAGTGATACAGTGATTCCAACTAGTCTCACTACTTTAAATATGCATAATTTTAAAATGTTTATCTTCAAACTAAACATTAAATAAACTAAACGTTTAAACATTCAACATGTGCTCTTAGTAACTCATAGGCATCTCAAATTTTAGGACTGACCCAAGTATCTCCTTGTCTACAAAATCTTTAATCACTTTAGCGTTTTCATCTTAGTCAACTAAGCATGCACTATTCTAAGTATTTACAAACAAAAAAAAAGGCAGTTTCTTCTATGTATTTTCTCTCATCTTCCACATCTAATTGGTCAGAGTATTCTATTGAACAGATTTTCAAAAGGCCTGAAGAATCCAGTCTCCATATATTACTTTAATTTATACCATAGTAGCAATGACTACCTACAACTCAGAATAGTTTATATAGATTCTTCTACATTAATATGCTGTGCCTTTTTCAATAAACTAGTAGACTTTGGTCTAAAGATAATTTGAACCATATTACTCCTTTGATTCAATAGTATCTACAACTTTCTTAGAGTAAAAAAAAAGAATAAAATTTACTTTTGAGGGGTCATAGTGATAGTACAGTGGATAGGGTACTTGCTTTGCATGCAGTCAACCTGGTATTTATCCCTGGTACCCCTTATGGGCCCTCGACCACCATTAGACGCACTTCCTGAGTGTAGAGCCAGGAGTAAGTCCTGAGCATCACCATGTGTGGCCCAAAATGTGGAAAAAAAATGAAATGAGAAAAGACTGTATTCTTGATGCTTCAAAGTACCACTATCCAGTATAACTTCTAGTTCTAAGTAGATGTTTGAACTTAAATTGAAACTGAGAAAAAAATCAAGAACCATTTCTTCAGTCACAAATCATATTTCAAAAGTAAGTGAGTCCCATAATGGACAGTTTAGATGAATATTTTGTCACCACAGATAGGTCTATGGATGCTATTTCTCCACACTACAGCGCAATGTTTCACTTACTCACTAAACCCAGATCAGCAAGCTTGGACTGAAATCTTTATTGAAGAATCCCTAAATAGAAAGTTTACTGTTCCTTCTTTGCCTTCAGTATATCACCAATTAAAGTTTTTGAAACTTGAAATTCTATTCCCATTTTGGGTTTTGTTCTTGGTAGACAATGTGCACAAATGCTTTCCCTACGATTCCCCTACTAGCATGTGGCAGTTTTTCAACTGACACACCACTATTTTACCTCCTCTCTTTCTAAACTCAAAGGGGTTAGGAGAGACTCTGTTGCATCCATTGGAGGTCATGTGAGAACCATAACAAACCTGAAGTGAAGGCCTGTTGAGGAATCCTGGGAAAACATCTCTTTTCTAATAATAGTTCATAGTTAATTCTGCCTTTCCTCTTTTGTTTTTGTACAGACACTGGAGTGTGCAATAGTCTTCTTGTGATTGTTAGAGGAAAACCATGCATAAAAGTCAAGTTGTTGATACTGAAAACAAAGCTAATTAAAAAAACTTATATCATCAATGAACCACACTGCCAACAACAGCACCCAGCTGGTTGTTAACAGTTTATCCTATTTGATTAAGCCCGTTTTACCTTATTTTCCTGTCACTTGAAACTCAAAGAAAAACAAATAATACACAGAATAATAAACAGATTTCATACAGAATTATACCCTTGCAATTCTTCTACTTTTATTTAACATAGTAGATACTCTTCAGACAGAAGGAGGTTAAATAGTCAGTTTGTGGAGCTGAGTTAGTAGACCATTTAAACACACACACACATATACACACATAAACACACACACAAATACAATCTAAGTGAGAGAAAGAGGAAAAGTGCCTGCCACAGAGACAGGTTGTGTAGGCAAATTGGAGATGTGAGGGCTGGGAGGGAACCGGGCACATTGGTGGGAGGAAATAGACATTGCTGAAGGGACAGGTGTTGGATGTCGGAACATTATATGACTGAAACCCAATCATGAACAACTTTCTAAATGTGTGTCTCACTGTAATTCAATGAGAGAGAGAGAAAGAAGGAAGGAAGGAAACGGAAGGAAGGAAGGAAGGAAGGAAGGAAGGAAGGAAGGAAGGAAGGAAGGAAGGAAGGAAGGAGGAAGGGACGAAGGGAGGGAGGGAAGGAGGGAGGGAAGGAAGGAGGGAGGGAGGAGGGAAACTTACAGTCTAGTGGAGGAAACAAATGAAAATCAATAGTCAAGAATATTCAATTATTCACTAATACTATAGTTATCAGAGTTAAAAAAAAAACTGTGGCCATCGCCTTTTGAATATTGGTAAGGATTTGAACAGAATTCAAAGAGGAAGAAGTTGTAAATTAAAGCTAAAAGCAAAATATTTCCCAGACATATAGAGAAGGGTACTTGTGGCAGAAGCAGTGAGACTTAAGCTTAGAACAGAACAGTCAAGAGTAGACTTTATCTGTTTATCACATGCAGCTGACCTGAATAAAAAAGAAAGTCAGAAGGAGAAAACTGAAGTCAGGTCATATTTATGCTTATGAACCTGAATTTTTCTGGTTTAACATTTACAATTACAATTACATTTACAATTACTGGTTTAACCCATGCCTGGCTGTCCTCACCAGGGCCCCTTAGATGGGGGCAGGTTGAGTTTCCCTCCCAACCCCAAGCAGAGCCCCGGCAGCTGAAGACTTCTGGAACCATCAACAGTCATGCTTAAGACCACTTTCCACATGCTCGGACAAGCTTCACGCATAAAGGAACCAGCAGAGAAACCCAGGTGTGCGGGACCTGGGGCTGAGATTTCCAAGGCTGTTCGGATCAGGACTGGCCCTCCTCCACCCAGATCCCCATCTTCCAATAGCTATAAAGTTACACCCACCAACTGCCCCCTGCACCATATAATCCCATCAACAGCCAAGACCCAGAGACTATAAAACCACGCTGCTGGAAATGACATCTTATTGTCTAGTTCTCACTCTCAGAGAACTGGACAGGCTACTGAGAGTACCCTGCTCACACGGCAGAGTCCGGCAAGTTCTCCGTGGCGTACTTGATATGCGCAAACCCAGTAACAATGATGGGTCTCATTCCCCTGACGCCGATGGAGCCTCCAATTGACACTTGCTAAAATTTCAGGACTAGGACAAATGGAGACGTTACTGTTGCCTGCTCATGGAAATCGATGAACAATGGGATGAAAGTGATACAGTGATACAGTATCATTTACATTTTAGATTAGCTGTAAACCAAGGACTATCAATTTATTAATAATATGGTCAAAGTCTACACTTATCTGAATAGATGCCATAACACAGAGTGAACAGATACTGTACCAGACACAGGAGAACTAAAATAACAAGACAGAATATCTATCAGTATCATCATCCACAACTTTGTTATGAGACCTGAACTGCCTTTGTAGTACCATAGTTCAAAAAGTCGGTGCATCAGAAAACCGAAAAACATCTTTATATTCTAGCTTTTATAAACATTTTTTATTAGTTGGTGAAGGGTTTTGCGTTATGTGACATCCACTATGCACAGAGACTACCAATGACTCCGTGCTCAGTGGTCAGTAGTCCTGGCTGTGTTTGTGGGGCCATACATAATGCCAGGAATTGAACCAGGTTCAGCTACAGAAGCAACAATTTAACCCCTGGATTCTCTGTCAACTTTTCTACTTTAACAGGTTTGTCCAATGGATTTTTTTCTACTCAAATATTTTTAAAGTTTAATTTTCAAATATGTCAAATGGACAATATATAACCTATGTGTGACATATGCAGCATTTGAGGGAAATGAAAAAAGAACTTTTTTTTTTCCAAATCTGCTTTGTTTCAGAACTAAGAGCCGTGAGTCAAGCAAGCCAAAGTAACCAGACTCCCAAATTATAACCTAAGTTGTTTCTAGATCACAACTTCTGCCAGTTTTCAGATGGTGGTATTTTAAATTCTTTTGTGTCTATTGATTATGACAACTAATTTTTCTTCTTGAAATACTTCTCCTAACCTTTGCTAGTATTTAATATTTGATATCTCAACACTTTTTTCACAAACATTCAGAATACATCTAATGTTTTGATGCCACACCACACCTTTCAGGATTGTTTAAAAGAAAAGCAATATGTAGGCAAAAAGCACAATCAATGTTACGTTCACAGTAACATGAGATCCAGGAGACTCATCTGTAATCCATGCAATCAAATTTTCCACTGCATAAATCAACCCATCAAATATCGTTATAACTGGTGATTGCAATGCCTGAGTGGCAATCATCTCACGTGCAGAATAGGTATACATTTTTGTCCTGAGGCAATCACAGATATAAGTTTATATCAGTGTAGTTAGGGACTTATGACCAAAAATAAATCCTCCTTAAAAGTGGATTCGGAGATATGTTCCGCCCTTTTCACTGCACTGCTCCCCTAACAATGCACAGCTAAGTTTAATCAACTGCCAATTCAGAGTATCCTAATTATTTTTTATTCTTATCTTTTACCAGTTATTACAATGTGTCACCATTGTCATGGTAGAAAGAAACTGGAACGATAGATGCGTGAGGTCAAAAACAAGGACAGGAAATCAGTAAAAAATACCAGGGCTTTTACACACCAGAGTTCTCTTCCAAATATTCACCTGTACTCTGAAACAGAGTAAAATGGAGAGCACATTTCAAGAGCCAAACAAAATAAAGGTTAGCTCAGAATAGTGTCCTTGGAGTCATGCTCTATTCTAGCTCCAAGCTCTGTGAAACAAGTTCTTGCATTTGGAAGGTACTCAAATTGTTCTATAAAACATTAAAAACCTTCTCCAGGGGCTGGAGCGATAGCACAGTGGGGAGGGCGTTTGCCTTACACGTGGCCGATCCGGGTTCGATTCCCAGCATCCCATATGGTCCCCTGAGCACCGCCAGGAGTAATTCCTGAGTGCAAACCAGGAATAACCCCTGTGCATTGACGGGTGTGACCCCCCAAAAGCAAAAACATACAAACAAACAAAACCCCTCTCCATTAAGTGCCATGCCCACAACAACAACAACAAAATAAGTGTGATGTTGATGGAAATGTTTGTATTTTAAATATGTATTTTAAATATAGGAACCATTTGAACCCTGCCTGCCCTTTAAAACTACAGTCTCATAAAAGAAGGTAGACCTTAGTTTTATTCTACAGGAAGCTTGAACAAGGACACTCATTCAGTGGAAATAGCTCACATCTCTGGAGTCCTTAATTGAAGATAGTCTATTCCTTGTCTGAAGAGGTAGCCAAAATTCATTTTTATTTTGGTCTTCTTTTCCTTCCTATTTTATAATTTATCCTGAACACTGGTTGTTAGTCAAAATGAAACCAGAAACAAACAGTAAATTAAAATTGAGTACAGAATATGAACATTTCATACATATTTATTCATCAAAGTCTAGGCTTGAAAGGATCATACAGGAGCTGGAGCGATAATACAGCAGGTGGGGCATTGGCCTTGCATGCACCCACCCGGGTTCGATTCCCAGCATCCCATATGGTCCCCCCAAGCACCGCCAGGAGTAATTCCTGAGTGCAGAGCCAGGAGTAACCCCTGAGCATTACCGGGTGTGACTCAAAAAGCAAAAAAAAAAATAGAAAGAAGATAATACAGAGGTTTAGATGTATGCCTTCCCATATAGCCAAGCTGGGTTCAATTTAGCAGTTTATATGAGCCCCAAGCACAGCCAGGAGTGATTCCTGACCACAGAGGAAAGAAGAAGCCCTGAGCACTTCAAGGTTGGCTTCCCCCAACACCCTACATAATGAATCCTAAACAATGGCCCAGACATTAAAAACACACGTGGCTATCTATATGATCGCTAGATAGCATCATATGTGGCATCGTTGACAGATATTTTTTTGTTGAATGTGAACAGAAAACCTTATAGCTAGTCAGAATTTGAGAATATATTGACCCCAAATTGGAAGTAATTAATTGTTAAAATAATTATTCGTATAGATGTAAAATATATTAAAAGTTGAGGCAAATGGGTACTAGCATAGAAATAAAAATAATGTCCACAATCCATTAACAAAAATCTTTTTAGTCACTTAGTTTATAACTTTATTAAAGACAGGAATCAGGACAACATTTGCTGGACAATTAGTTTCTTCTGTTAGTTTAGATTAATCTTGCTCTATTTGTCTAATTTTTTAAGTTTATAGCTAAATGACAACAAAACAAGAGCTGATAAGGACCGTTTTACCAACCAATTATCAAACCCAGTTTCCATTCGTGATTTTCAAGCAAGAACAAAAGTCAACAATTAAGCAGATCATGGCACACAGGTGTTGGAAATGGCTACACTTTTCAACCAGTTGTGTTACAATCATGTAGACAAAGCTTAAGTGAAATGAATTGAAAATAACAGCCTTTAAAATGCAAGATCATTGTAACATACAATTATTAAAATTGATTAATACTTGGACAATGCAATTTCATTATCTCTGATTGATTTCAAGCATTACTTTTTAATGGCCTTCACTTTTGTCATTTCAGCTAAAACTGCATGAACTCTAGTTTAGTGCAACAACATTGAGTCCTTTCATATGAGTTAGCTAAATTCTTTCGTAAGGATTTAAATTCACAAGACGTTGACAAAAAATGTTCATCCATCTATATATTTTAGAGAAGTTTTGATGATTTTTATGGATTTCAATGGCTAAACTAACTTGAAAATTAAATGGGAGCTGTGATAGGATCATTAACAAGAGGACTTTTGTTAAAATTAGGAATCAAGCAAACGGATAACCAACGATTGTATGGAAATAGATATCATACTAATATATCTAACCTAAAATCATGTTTTCCTAGGAATAAGGGAAGTACAAAGAAGAACATGTTTCTCCTTTCTGTATCAACTACTAATTCTGCTTTATGCTCTCTCTGTCTTTGTAATCCACTATCTTCTCTGTCTCTACGGATTTGCCATGATTCGACTCAGTAGCAATACAAGGTAATAACTGAAATGATTGCTACAGCTTCTGTACTTGCTCAACCTGATTTAATGTTTTCCCCACTCAATCCCTTTTCGACATTGTTTAATGCACTAGATGTAAAATACTCATCATTGACTCAATTGTCAGGTAAAAAGTAAAACAAAACAAACCAAGGACAATTCTAAGTAACACACATGAACTCCCTAATTTCACAGTAACCTCAACTCTTTCCTCCCTTTCCCTTGTCTCACCTTATTTTCCCAAATTGCCTTCATGTCCACATACCATACATTCAGCCACAAGGAACAGAAGACAATTTTCAAATATTCACAGATTACTCTGTGCCTCTCTATCATAAAGGCACAAAAATCAAAACAGCAAAAGAATAAAAATCAAACTTTCTGTATATTAAATATTTTCATTTGATTTTGTTTAATTATTTATGTTTTATTTGTATTCCTATTCTCTGCCTGGCCTGGGGCAATAGCACAGTGGGTAGGGTGTTTGCCTTGCATGTGGCCAACCTGGGATCGATTCCCCCATCCCTCTCAGAGAGCTGGGCAAGCTACCGAGAGTATCCTGCCCGCACGGCAGAGCCTGGCAAGCTCCCCGTGGCATATTCAATATGCCAAACACAGTAACAGTCTCACAGTGGAGACGTTACTGATGCCCGCTCAAGCAAATCGATGAACAATGGGAGGACAGTGGTGCAGTGCCACAGTGCTCTCTTCCTGAAACACTATTTTAAAATGCATTCCAGTGATGTAGAAAAAAATGTACAAACACTTTTTCTAAAAATAGATAGAAAGATAAGGTGCTTTTCTTGCAGGCAATCAGCCTGAATGCAAGCCCCTGAATTTTGCATGGTCCTTCCGGGTCTCTCCAAAGACCCCTGAGCACAGAGTCAGGAGTAGGAACCACTGGTATGTTCCACCCCAAACACAGCAATACAAATCATTCCAGAGGTCAGGTGTATGGCACACGTGGTCAAACACAAGCCTTGCACCTATAAGGCTAAGGGCTCTGTCTGATTTTTAGCTCATGATTGCTCTCCCATTCCTTACACACACAAAACACTATTGAGTGTGACCAACACAGTTACAAAAAATAAAAGGCCAGAGTGATAGTACAATAGGTAGGGTGTTTGCCTTGCACACAGTCCACATGATTCCATCTTTATCCTATATGGTCCCTTGAGCACCACCAGGATCAATTCCTGACTGCAAAGCCAGGAGTAACCCTTGAACACTGCCAGGTCTTAACCCCAAAAGCAATAAAATAAAATAAAATCTTCCATTTTATTATCTTTCTGTGAAACATTCACTGTTCGCTAAAACTCTGGCTGTTAGTTTTTACATAGCTATTTCTTTCCATAATGCTTGATTACATGACACTTCATTCAAATCTTATTATTTCATTAGTCACACTGTAACAATTGCTATACTTTTGAACCATTTAGTATAATTTGTATATCTTTAATTTCCTATGTTCAATATTTCTAATGATGTAAATATATGCTTAATCATAGACAATGAATAAAAGCATGAAGATAATTCAAGAATTAGACATCATTATCTCATTAACACAAAAGTATGATTTAATTAATTATGACGAACTTCAAATGTTATAATAGGCTATAATTTAATTCCTATTCATATTGACCAGCAAATCTTAGCCAAGGAGATAAAAATTGTATATTAAGTTCATACTTTATAAAAGTATACCACTGTATCTGAACTATAATTGTGAGTCTGAGAAGCCAAGGGAAGAATCAATATCATCAAAGCAGTAATCGTAGGAGATAAATGGGCAGCTGGTATTACTGTCCATTCATCATCATATTGTTAGAGCAAAGATTGTGAAGAACTATAATCTATTCTGACAGTGCTCACTGATCCAGAACCCAATTGTAGATTTTTATAACTTGCATTTTTAAAAATGCATTAGAAACTTTGATTTAGACATTATAAAGTATTGAATAAAATAGACACCCAAGTAAGTCATGACTCTCTTGTAAGTAGGAAGCACTGCTCCTCATGGTGCTGACTGGTCTATTCAGAACATGATGGTTTGTTTACCACTTCAAGCCTGCAGCTCTCATCAAATACATGGTTTGGTGATTAAAGAGTTCAGTATTCCTAAGGTTAGTTATATTCTCTAGTTTTTGTGTGCTAATTTGTTTTTGTTTTTTTAATTTATTTTTGCCTCATCCAGCAGTTCTCAGGGTCACTCCTGTCTTGGCACTCAGGAATTTCTCTTGATGTTGCTGAGGGTAACATATGGGATACAGGGATACAATCCAGGTTGTATTCACGCAAGACAAATGCCTTACCCACTGTACTCTCTCTCAAGTCCCTGTTTTGATTTTCTATGATCTCATCTTGGGTAGCACACTCATTATTTATTCACAATAATCTGGCAATTCATTATAGTTCTACAAT
>JAOXYA010000032.1:41143930-41154084 GCA_028565675.1 Sorex palustris | reverse complement strand
ATTCCAGTATCCCTCCCAACCCCCATCTCCCCCATCCCACCCTGCCTCGGTGGCAGGGCATTCCAAACGGAGAATATTTTTTAAAGTACTTCTTTGTTTTTAATAATAATTGTACAAACTAATACACAATGTCTACTTCTAATCTACAATAATATTTACCAACTAATCTACAAATAATTACAAACTAATCTGCAATCTACAATGTCTTCCTGGAAGATGCAATGTCTCATTTCCATGGCATGGTGTTATTCTATGTAAACCCAAAGTGTGTGACTGTCCATAAATACTTATCGACTGAATATGTGAGAAAGGGTTAAAGGTAATTCGACAAGATAAGTATGTATGATTTAGACCAGAGCAGTCGCTTAAATTAAGAGGTTCGTATGCTCATTAACTAATCTAAAGAACCATTAGCAATGGAAAATAAAGAGAGTGAAAATAAGTATTGAGGAACAACATATTACAATTAAATTAATGGGGTTTAGGGAGGTTCCAGGAAAGTTCCCGCAGCTTCTGCCTTCGTCTTTATAATGTCATGCTTCTAATTTACCTCATTTATATTAATGAACGGAGGATTGCACAACTATTAGCATGATTGAAAATTACACTAATGCTCAGTAAATCTACCCCTAATTATTATGATTAATGAGAAGTTGATCATCTTGGATCAGATTAACAACCTAAAGCAACTGAAATAGAGCAAAAGAGCTTTTTCTTGCTAACCTAGGTCTTTAGTCTTTTTTATTTAATGAAACCCTGAGCAGTACACTCAGTAATGTTATATACTAATTCACTGTAACTATCCATTTACATAGATTTACATAGATTATATTTTTCACATTTATGTATTTATTTGAAATAATTATTTCTAAGTACATTAAAGTCTGCTTTTATGATTGGCTTTATGCAGTGTTAATGTTCCAGCATAAAATTGAATAATAAAACCAAGCATATTTTTTCTCTACCTGGTTCCAAGTCATCTGTTTGAGAGTTATCTCCTCCAAAAGAGAAATTATTCATCCTTATAGTCATCAAAATTGATAATTAGGACAGTCGGCGATATAAATCACTCCTATTTATTTAAATATTGCTACTTGATAAGAAGAGTTTAAAGTCATAGAAATAATAAAGGAAGACATTTATTTCAATCAACTCAATCCCTGACTTCTGGTTTGAATGGGAATAAGTGAGATATTGATACACAACTTTCCCTTCAAGTTCCCTCGATTAAAATTACTCTATGATGCAATCATACTATTCTGATCTAGTTATTTTCTTATTCTTTTGGTGCTTTGGGGGGTGGTTGTTTGGGGGTCACACTCAGGAGTCCTCAGGGCTTACCCACGACACTGTGCTCAGAGATAACTCCTAAAGTGCTCAGGAAACCTTCCAATGTGCTGGCGATGGAACCTGCGTGTATCTGTGCAAGGACATCACTCTAACCCTGGACTGGACTATCGTTCCAGTCAGAGGCATCTATGGAAACAAGACTGTAGTTCTTCCTAAACTCCCTTTTCCTGTTTGTTTGGTTTATTTGATTTGCAGGTGGATCACAACTATCTGTGCTCAGTGTTCCCTTCTGACTATGCTCACGGAATATTCCTGCTGGTGTGGAAGGGGAACCATATGCAGTGTTGGGGATCAAACCAACTTCAGACACATGGAAAGCAAGCACCTTCACCCGGTACTATAGCTCAAGTCCTGGACTAGACGGCTAGAGCTCAGTGGCCTAATGTGCACATAACCAATACAGTCAAGGATGATATTTCTGTGGAATCCGGGACAGGCTTTCGGTAGTTGTTTGTTCTGTGAGAATCAAACAGGGCTCACCCTTGCAAGGTAAGTGTTCTATTTGCTGGGCACCATTAGCAGCCCATGTCAGACTTTCAACCCAAGAGAAGTTCGTATGACATGGCCTTAATATCTTAAAAGTATTGGCCTAAGTCAAGGCAATATTTACTTAATCCTTATTATCCAGGTTTTTTTTTATTTTAAGAATATAGACCATAGATACATAATCTACATTTTTAACTATGTCCTGAACCCGTTTACAAAATATTCCTGGAAGGACTGCTTGGAGTCATGATCAGTGTATTAATAAAAGGTTTTAACAGTACATATCACAAAATATCTCTCTGTCACAGATATTCTAGCTTTGAGACAGAAAAATAAGAAAAAACAAAAAGATAATTTCTTAGGCATAACCTTTAAAGGGGAAGTACTTTGATAGACCTTAACAGGAAAAGTCAAGCTTTTATGGGATTTTAGGAAGCCCTCTATGAGAAAATGACATTCAAATAGGAAGGCTCTCAAATGAGCAGTCTGTAGTAGGTTAACTGTGAGAAAGGACTAAGACTCTGACATGAAAAGGAGTTTACTAATGGTTATAAATTTAAATAGAGAGGTTAAAGTGTAAGACAGAAAGATTTTCAGGTGTAGTCCCTGTTAAACCTTTATTAGAAGTTTAGCCTTATAAGTTTGTAGGTAGTATAAGTGTTATTTCCTTAATTAACTTGTCGTAAATATAACATTATATGTATCATAAAGGATCCTAGTGAGGATTATATCAGATTATAGGTGTGTGTATATATATGTAGCACTGCACTGTAGCACTGTCCTCCCATTGTTCATCGATTTGCTCGAGCGGGCACAGTAACATTGTGAGATTTGTTACTGTGTTTGGCATATCGAATACGTCACGGGTAGCTTGCCAGGCTTTGCCGTGCGGGCGAGATACTCTCGGTAGCTTGCCAGACTCTCCGAGAGGGACAGAGGAATCAAACCCAGGTTGGCTGCGTGCCAGGTAAATACCTTACCTGCCGTGCTATTGCTTTAGCCCACACGAACAATATACACTAGAATCTTAACTCAGTGTCACAAACTCCCTCAAATGACTGTTTCTCTTAGAGCTTCACTGTTATGCTCATTTCCTGGTGTACTCTAAGGGATCTTCCTAACATTAAGTCTGTATATACGTATGCATGTTTGAAGAACGCCTGAGATAAAACAGACATATGCAGTACTTGTGCTGTAACTATGCTACACCCATAACCTCCTTGCAGTACTTAGCTCTGTTTATTTAATGAAAATAGCAAGAAATGAAAATAGCAAGATTGTGGTTTATGATCAGTCATAAGTTTCCCAATTCAATAATGAAGGCAAAGCAGATCTGACTGAACTATCCATAAATGCTAGAGTGAAATAATAAAACTAGTGAGCACTTTTCTACCATCATCTCTTACTGCAGATTTCATAGAAAATATATGTGTATATATATTTATATGTGTGAAGGTATATATGAAATATATATCATAAACAAAAGTGCCTGACAAAATGATAAGTCCTCAAAGAACATGCGTTGTTCTTTTTCTCTGTAGAAGAATACAAACATAGCCCCACATTCTCTTTCAGCAAGATCATAAACAAAATTTTGGGAGAATGTCCTAAAAGTGCTTACTCTTAGCTCATAAAACTCAATAGTTAGTAAAACTAGTTTGGAAAACTGATTGTAAATTCCGCCAAACCTCTGTTGAGTCACTTCCCAGTCACTGCCTAGATGAGTGGCCTTGAGCAAGTCACTTTATCCTCTCTGTGCCTCTGATTCCTCATCTGTAAAATAGGATACAATAGTGCCCAAGTCACAGAGTGTTGGAATAAAATGAGACACGGGAGGCCAAGTTCACAGGAAATGTTTCTGACAAGGAGAAAACAGCAAAGAATATGCGCTGTTTATTGAACTTACTGGTCTACCAGCCAAGGAAATGTCTATCTCTGACTACATTCTTTTAGTTACATTTATGAAGTGGAGACTTATGGAATGCAATCAGAGACACAGATCATGAGGAAATTAATATTAAAAGCTTAAGAGTCATGAACGATGATATAACCATACTGTTATGTTTCTGGTAGAGACTGACAGATTGCTGGAGAAGGGGAATTTAAGAGTAGGTTTTGTAGAACATTTAAATAATATTTATATATGAAATGACTTTCGACAGATTGGTCAGTTACATCTAATGGTCATTTTTTCATATATAGGTTTTACTAAAGAGAGGATAAAGCTTTTCAAACGTGGGGGCTGAAAAAAACAACAACCATTTTCCATATGAATTATTCTGAGAGTTTGCTATGTGTTCTAAGAAAGGAGTGTCACAAGGTCTCACCTGGAATCAGTGATCAATTTGCAATTCTCTTGTGATTCAGTTGGAGCTGGCTTGCTTAAGATCACTTCATTTACATCTATGAGCTGTGCTAAAGAGAGCAGATTTTTTTCCAAATGGTCTATATCACTTTGGAGATAGCCACCTGAACTTATTCACAGAAAGGCATGAAAATGAGAATATTGGGAAAGCCTTTGGAAGCCCAGGCAAGGCACTTTTCAGATATCACTGCTATGACATTCTATTGGTCAAAGCAAATCACAGAGCCAGCCCTAACCCTGGAGGTAGAGAACTAGATTGATTTCTTGAGACATAGCCAGAAAGGCAAACTACAGAGGTTAGACACAAAATTAAGAGATTTCTCCATTTTCTTAAAATCCACCCATAAAACACTCATATATTCCCCTTTCACAGTTAGTACTCCAAGTGTCTTTACTTAAACTTTAACCTTACTTCTTTTGTGCTTTCTCTGTAGTATATATGAAACATATGAACAGCTAAATCACTATTTCTTAGGAAATCTCTACAGGTAGCCAGCATTAGATTCATCAGAAGTAAAAAAAAAAGAAGAAGACGAAATGTTTACCTCCCACTGCTGAGATATTTTCATTTTATTGATTAGGCATATAAAGTATATAGATGGACATGTCATTTTAAAAGGTGACCAGATGTTGCAAGCAGATAGTCCAGATTAAGAACCTACCCATATTACTTTCTAAATATAAATTGTTATACATAGAACTTGTTCTTACTAAATATAAATATCAGTGGGTTTAGAAATCTCTTACACTAATTCTGTAATACACTTAATATTTTTTTCACTCTACCTTCTCTCTGTTACTATTCCTCTTTCTCCGTCTTTAAAAAATCCCTCCCCCACTCACCACCAACATCCTGAAGGAATCCATACAAGCCACCCTTCTTAATTCTAAATAAACACTCTGAGCACATAATGACACACTAATCTATGGAGTTTAATGCGCTCTTAAACTTCAGATTGATGCATGCCAATACCAGCAGGTTTCTAGCTGTCTCCAAATGCACCTGTACAAAAGTAAACCAGTATTTTCCCTCATCTCATTTCTCCTCTTTCTACTCCTTTTCTTTCAATATTACCAATACCTATACAGTCATGCACATGAAAAATCACTTACCATATACATTTTTTATTGGTGTGCCTATTTTTATTTTTTTGTGGCTGCACTCAGCCATGCTCTGGTACATGCTGTATTGGGATAAAAGCCAGGGCTCCTGCATGCAAAACACCTTCTTGCAGCCCTTTGAGCTGTCTCTGACCTTTAAAGCTAAAGGATCTATTCATGGGCAAATGACTCACAACCCAGAAATGGTAGGCAGCTCAGGGAGAAAGCAACCTCAGGACTCCACATGGAGGGAGAAGCCTGGTCCCAGCTCCAGGTGAAGGTGGTGATGATGGGTACTTCCTTCATCAAATTAGGGTGTTTTAGCTCCAAATTATCACCCATCCTCATCAACTCATTTATCATTCCATGGGTAATGCTCTAATTGAAGCTATCATCACAGTTTGAGGAAAGGACTCTTTGAATCAGGAAACAATGTTGTCATCTTCTAAAACATCTCTATACTACTGCCAGTTGCCTTCTAAAATCTAAAGTATATCACTAATAAGTTATTAAAATATATAACCGTGGAGCTATAGAAATAGTACAAGAGTTAAAGCACAGGCTTTGTAAGTGGCAAATTCCAGTTCGATTCCCAATATCACTTGGAACCCCCATGAATCAGTTTGTGAAACTGTGAGGTGTTGCTGTGTTAGCCTAGGCAACCCAAGACTGCAGGGCGCAAGCCTCACTGAGTCCTTGGGTCCCCACATCAGGGACCTGCCAGTTGAGTTGGAAGAGAGCTTGGAGGAAACCCCAACCATCAGAATATCACATAGAATGAACCCCCAAATTAATGTATTTTAACTAATTTTAAATAAATTAAAGTTGAATGAAAGCACCCACAGAAGTTTATTTTATAGTTTTCTCTGGTTGGAGTTGTGATAGGAGGCCATATTTTGTAGTGTAAAATCTGCATATTTATTAGACCTGAAATCAAAAGTAAGCCCTTGGTTTTTAAGATAATGGGGAAACAGTGAATTTCTATGGCCTAGAGATTAATTTATGCAGAAAACTGTGTTTGGAAGATTGATATAGCAGTAGCAGAGGAAGTCCAAGGTAAAGAAAAGCAGTGGGTAAGTAATGTAATAACTCAAGTGCTTGTTCATCATGATGTGACTGAGGAGAGTTGTAGTCCCACAAATGTGCTGACCAGACTTAATTATATTTACGATCATTAATCTCAAATGGGTACTCACAAAAGGCAGCCCGACTCTACTTTTCATAGCAAATTCATTTGCCTCTTATCCAAACTAACCCACACTTTCCATTTCCTTTCTAAAATCTCCATCCCTCTCCTCTTCCTTACCTTCCGAAATATTCCAGGGCTGTTGCCACAATATTCCAGGGCTTTCCCAGAGAAAGAATGGGTTTTATGATTCCTCCACCCACAAAATCTCATCTTTCTTCTACTGCACTTCTCTTTATACCAATCAATGACCCCATCATGCTTTGCCCAGCCTCTGATTTTTTGGCTAAACAACATCCTTGTATCTTTATTTCCCTTTTTGGTGGGGTGTTATGTCATAGGTGGGAGAGCACTCAGCTCAGGGCATACTGCTGTCTCTGTACTCAAGGATCTTTCCACGTACTGTAAGGGGGATTAATTGCAATACAGGGTTATCATCTTTTTGCCTACTCCTTCCTTTTTGTAAATTACATTCCTTAATACCTATAAATCCCTTCCAACAGTACTGAAGAACATGAAGTTTTGAACTTCGGCTGACTCCCACCCTCATAAACACAACCAATGCCTTAATATAGTGTAAAAAGGGATGGTAGAAGCATCTTTTTCTTCCTCTCATTTCAGGTAACATCTCATTTCCCTACTACTCTTATCAGAAGACAATTGTTAAAATGATTGAATTGATTTGGAATTTCAACTTGTTCAACACTGAAATTATGGTTTCAAATACACCCACTGATTCTCTGACATTTCTCAAAGAGATGATATCTAAATTTTCGGAGGAAGGCTCATTTTTTACACACTTTCAATGAGCAGGAAAAAGTGGAAGAAACCATGTGTAACTTTTGGGACTAGATAATAATAAAATGTGCTGCTCTTTCTCTACATGTGGTCTCTTGCTGTAAGGACAATCTACTGTCATGTTGGGACCAGCTCTGTGGAAAAACTTAAGAGCAAGAAATTACACTGTCCAGCCCATAAATCTTGAAGAACTGAAGCCAAGTGACAACAGTCCTATGACTTAGTCATTTTACAGAAGAAATTTTCAGGCTAACTATAGTTTCAATCGCACATCTACTACTAATAGAACCAAGACACTTTTAAAATTTTGATCTGTTGGAATGATAAATTGTGGTTCTTTTTAAGTTTTAAAGAGCTTTTTTTAGTGTATAATAGATAAGTAAAAAAAAATAAAATACTTTCCATCTTCCCACCAGCTCACTGCAGTTTGGGTACTTGCCTTGTATGTGGTCAACCAGAGTTTGATACCTGGCATTCCATAAGATCCTCTGAGCACCATCATGGGTAAGTCCTGAGTACAGACCCTTGAGCATATGTCCACCCATCCCCCCCGAAAAAAAAAGATCATTAGATCATTCTATACAGTAAATTACATTGATTAATACCTATAATGTATGCCTAACTATGCCTAGACCTAAATGTTCTTTGGGTGTTTGTTATGATGAGTAATTTACAATAGGAATACATGGGAATTAGGTCACGGTGAAACATTGTCCTATAAAATCTGTGGTTACTTCTGTCATTTCTCTCTCTAGCACAATACATACTTCAGGACTGATTTTTTTTTAGGTTTCCTGATATCATCCTACCTCATAACCTTTTTCAAGGACTATTCTGCTCGGGAAAATGTCTATTAATGAAGTGTTCATAGATGTCTCCACTGTGTTCTCTATCTTGGTCTCTTACTCGATATCTCACTCTCTCTGGCTCTCTTTCTCTGCCTCCCTCTCTCTAATTATGTCCCTCCCCTTTTCACTTTATACAATTTCCCATAGGTGTTGTGAAAAAATACCAGGACTCCCTATATCACGATTTTTCTATAAAGCAATTACTTTTCATCAGTTGAGCCCTATCCTACCTTCTCCTTGTTTCCCCTTCAGCAGTCTAAGCTGAACTGATCAGAACTTTTAAATTTATCAGGTTCAAAAAGAGGTCTTAATTCCCTAAAATTCTCTCACTTATTGTTTCTTCCCATAAAACATTAAGCCATGTAAATATTTGAAAGTTTTCATAGCCAATAACTTTATAAATTTAGTGAGCACCAGGCATGTAATAGGCATGCTAGAAATTTGTATAAATGGATACATATTTTACCATATTAAGGAAAATGCATTAAATTATTTGAAACATCTGGAAAACTCTTTAAAAACCCTATTAAAAGGTGTTATAAAAGAAGTGCATTTTTGCAAAAGATTTAAATAACATTAAAATAGTATATAGAAACAATTATTATGCCATTTGCCATGCTTAGTTCCATATGATAATTTTGACCTTCAAAATGGTTTATGCTGTTGGAAAATACAATAAGCACTTATCTTCTTTCTCCATTTAGATAATTGTAAACTACTATTAAATATTTGCTTCTATTTCATTACAAACTTCTGCCAACTTTGAAGTTTAAGTGTAGCAGTGTATAACTGAAGTTAAAACTTCTGAATTACTATCTTTCTAAATACTATATTTCTTTTATTTAACCTGTTTGAGCTTTTAATACTTCGCTACGATCTATGCAAAGTGTGAGATCATGTCACATAACAGCTGGTGACAGCTCACAATACCATACTAGTGACTGAAGTGAAGCTGATAATTACAATGTCATGATACATATCACACAGTATCATGATAAACATATGAACATGTGATAAAGGTGAAAAATGAAATTGTGCATTAACATAGTCATCAAACATATCTCATGGTATAATCACTGTAAGATTTTCACCAGCAGAATTAAAAATGCATCAACTTTTTCCTGTTTTTTTAATGTTTTTCTAATATGTCCTTTTTCTTGTTGGATTAAAACATTGACCATTTTTTTAAAAAAGCATTCACATCAGCTCTAAAAGGGCCCCCATCAATTATTCCTCACAGTCATTTATTTTAAAACGTTTCTTGGTGTTGAGGTCATATCAAGCATGCTACATTTTTCCAATATCTTCATCTGAATACAAGTGGCACAAGCCAGATAATAAGATGCTCAGATTGACATTACCAGAGTCTTATAAAAATAACATTAAATGAAGGAAAGTTGACATTTTCTCTTAGCCCACTCGGTTATGAAATAAACAGTCTTGAAATCATCTTGCTTTTTGAACATCTAGTCCCTTGTAACCTAGGAAACAGTTTTCAGCTGTATAACAGAGCGATGGCAACACTCTGAAGGAAGGGCCCGTCCACAGCACCCTTCTTCCAGCTAATACTGCCCTCCCCTGTGCCTTTCCCTAACTTCTCTGCACCTGTGACCAGAAAGCCTTTCTGACTCAAGTTATCGGATTTGGAAATCCCAGTCAAGCACAAACCTTCCACAATTGAGACAGACTCTAAACTACAGCCTTTAGAGCCATGTCATAAATACTAGAAACAACGAATGCCACTTAAAAAAAGCAACAGCAATTAGATGCAAATGCAGCCGGGAAGTGTCCTAAATGCAATGCAGAAACCTCAATGCTGCTGAGCTGGGTAGTTCAGGCTCATGAAATATCATAAAGTTTTGATCAAGGTCTAGCTGAGATTGCAGCTCACACCTGAAGTCTGAAGTCCCAGCTGGGGCTCTAGGATGGGGCGAGGAGGGGCAGAGGGAGTTAAAGGTAGGGCGGGGGGGAGGGGGAGAGAGAGAGAGAGAGAGAGAGAGAGAGAGAGAGAGAGAGAGAG
>JAOXYA010000032.1:40936506-40953340 GCA_028565675.1 Sorex palustris | reverse complement strand
GAATCGAACTCGGGTCGGCCATGTTGGCTGCGTGCAAGGCAAACGCCCTACCGCTGTGCTATCGCAGCCGGCCTAATTATGAATAACATTTAAATAAATAAAAATGGTTGGTAAATGAATGTAAATTGAATAAAACTTGAATTTGGGCAAGAAGTAAGTAAAAGGGACAAATAACTTATAAAGGCACAGATATGGAAAAAAGGAGAAAATTATGAAGTAACAAGTTAAAGAAGACAAAAGGTCATATGAAGGTACTGAATTTTTTCAATTAAAGATAGACATTATATGAAAAAGGAAAATTGCTAGTAATAAAACTTGGCATATGTTAGAATTATACAAGGCAAATTCAACTAAAACAAGCAAGATATACAATAATAATATCAGCCAGTTTGAAACTTGCAATTTAAAGGAATAGAGGAATCATGTGTTAGTAATTGAATGCACAATAACCCTCTGTTCAAACAATGTAGCAAAAAATAAATGAAGCAAATATATTTAAAATGTGATGAGAAGCTAACAAAAACAAGTATTGTGGAAGATTTTAATATATATTTTTAATAAATACACTTGTCTTAAAGCAAAAAATCAGCCATTGAAACATTGAAGCAGAAAACTGATTATTAATACATACATATGCACATATTTCTGATACAATTGTATAAAATTACAAAAGCAAATCCGACTTTGATTAAAAAAGGAACTTCACAATTTTTTCTTAAAAGATTCTTATGACATATTTTAATATATAATGCAAGAAAATAAGAAGCAAAGTATACCCTAAAATGTTCATTGCATAGAAATTAAGACTTGCACTCATATGATTGTTAGATGGAGAATAAAGTAAATTACGAATTATATAGGGAAAAATGAAAAGCTCCAAAACTTATAGAACACTGTAAAACATAAACAAGATAATAGACTTAAGTTCTCATTAGTCAAAAAGATAAAGATAAAAATCTGTCTCCTGGTACTTAAAACAATGTTGGAGGGGCTGGAGAGATAGCACAGTGGGTAGGGCATTTGCCTTACACACGGCGGACCTGGGTTCGATTCCCAGCATCCCATATGGTCCCCTGAGCACCGCCAGGAGTAACTCCTGAGTGCCGAGCCAGGAGTAATCCCTGTACATTGCCAGGTGTGACCCAAAAAGAAAAAAAACACAATGTTGGCTGTCATCACGAAAATGGTTTAGTTCCTCCTTGACAGAAGTATGAAAGATTTTCATGCAAAACTCTAGATGTTTCTGAAGATGAAGTTTCCCGTGCAGTTTAAGTAGGTGGTTCAATTTCCTCTGATGTTCGTATCTCCTTTTACCTGATAAGACATCACTCCTCTAGTCTCGTCGCTGTCCTCACCAGTGACCAGTGCCCAGATCTAGCCTTTCACTAAACTCAATCCAGCATGCAGCTTCTGAGTCAATGTTCTGCAGCCTGAACTCTGTAACCTCTATCTTTTTGTTTTAGTGTTTGGGCTATACCTAGTGGTGCTCAGTGCTTCTTCCTGAATTCAGGGATCATTCCTGCTGGGGGCTCAGGGACCAGAGGGTTGAATCAAGGTCTGCCATATGCAAGGCAAGTGCCCACTAGACTCCTGTCTGTAACCTGTACATCCTTTGCTGCTGTATCTCACAGGGCTCTAAGGTCTGCCCCTCTGTAGTGGTCTGTAGCCTCAGCGGCACTTTGTTCCGTTCTTCTTTTGTGTCCTTTATTTCTTTGCTGAGGCTCGGTGGCCTGCCTCTCAAGCTCTGTAGGTCCAGTGGTACTTTGATCCTTTGTTTTTTCTTTACTCTCTGGCCAGGTGCCACGGGGCTTTCTTGCCATCTGCCTGGGCACAGGTGAAGGGTCAGAGGGAAGCTACTGTTGGCCTGCATGCAAAAAAAAAAAACACCTAAATCAAAGACTGGCTGACTGACCTGTGTTTGCTCTTTGAAGTGTTACTATTCTTATTCCTCAGCTCTTTCCATTATCCATTTGACTAGCCAGTTCTTTAGGGATATTTAAAAGGATCAAACAAGTTAACTAGAAAACCTGGAGCCCCTCTGCTCCCCTCCACTTCCGTGGTAAATCCGGAGAGTGGGAAATCAGTGCATCCCACTCTAGATTCTTGTCTGACAAAAGATCAAACAAGTGTTCAATACCAAAAAAGAAAAAAACAAGCCAAAATAGAAGAAGTCTCATACCAAGTATAAATGCTATGTGCATGGAAGAGATCCAATGATGTTTGTGTTAGCATATTATTTATTATTATTATTTTCATTAAAATTATTACTACGTAAAACTCATTGACATTTGTAGAGAGTTGGTATAAAAATCCATTTCGGGGTAGAACAGATATTTTTGTGTGGTTGTGGTGGTGGCCTGTCCCAGCAGGCTGTGATGATAGAGTGGAAAAGCTAACAGAGAATTTAAAATTCTAACCATATCCCCATGACTCTAATTTTTAATTATTTGTATCTCTCAATTTATCTTACAATATACGATGCAAATTGAGATCCATATCAAAGTGCACACATGGATCTGGAACCAGAAAGGCATTAAAGAAAAAAAAGGAACCTGGTCTCAGACCTGGAACCAGAGAGCCTTAAAAACCTGCCATAGAACCCACCATCCTGGGAATCAGAGGTTGCTGCCCACTGTGCTCCGGGTTTCTAGTTGGCCTATTTGCTCTCTACCTGGAGAAATGAATGACATGAGTTCTCAGATCTGTATTATCCTTCCACAAAAGGCAAGAACCCACTGACTGCGGGTTTTCCTGCAGAGACTAAGACTGAATAACTCACCTATATTCAACCACCATTTAAGGAACCTCCTTTAAGACAAAGGACTTTGTAGAAAAAGAAAGGAACATCAATTACTGGGAGATTACCAGAGAAGACACAGTAAATAGAGATAGGACTTTCCTGCAGATTTAGTTTTGCTTTTTCCATTGGAAAGAGATTAAGAGATTAGAACTTCCTAAAACAGTAAAGGAATGCCCTTAGCAAAAGTTTCCTTTTGCACATTAAATGTCTTTTACAGTCACCCCCAGCTAACCTTTAGAGTTCCTAGTGTGAAATAAAACTTTTGCCAAAAATACTTATTTGGGGTGAACTTTTGTGCTTTGTGAAACAATGAAAAGTGAAGACAATTTGTGGGAGACCTTCTTCAAAAGGACTTAGGTAGATGTCACCCAAGATGGACAGGGCAATCTTTTAAAATACATGTCAAATTATGTGCAGAAGTAATATCACTTGAGCCTTGGTTAAAACTGTCCTGTTAGTTAAATAATGCAGATTACCTACGTTTATGAAAAGTTCCTAAACTCATCTTAATGATTTACTATTTTTGATTTTAATATTTTCATTAAGGGTCTGGAGAGACAGTACATGAGGTAAGGTGCTTGTGTGGCAAGCATCCATACTGGGCTGGATCCCAAATACCTCATATGGTCCCAGGAGTCCCCCTGGCAGTGCAAGTCAGGAATGATGCCAGAGCACAGAGCCAGAGTAAGCTTTGAGCACTGTTGGAATGTGGTCCCCAAACCAACACCCCCCCCCACACACATACCCAGTCACATTATTACATATATAAAAGATAGTGGATGTCAATTTCACATACATTACTAATTATGGGAAAGGTAGTTTTGTTGTTTTTTTGGGGGAGGGGGCAGCAACTTCTGAAACGTAATTTTTCCAGATGACTCCAGAGTGGTTGAGACATAAACGACAAATTATGTATGACGAACTGAGCCACCTACCCCAAAACATACAAATGTCATTATATTAGCTCCCCAGTTGCCCAGAAATGACAATTATTAAAGCAATAGTACCTAACATGAGTTTTTGATGGTGTGTTTACTTTTCTCTCACAGTTTTTCTTCAGGCACTGTGATTCACAATATTGCTAACAACAGAGCTTCAGCTTCAGTTCCAAATCGACACACACCACTCCGCCTTCTGCCTTGTCCCAGGCGACCCTCCTATCAAACACCCTTTTTTTCCCATTTTTTTAAAAATTTGGGTCAAATGTTTTTAATCTTAATTTTTTTAATCGTGTCACAAATTTACAAGGGTTAGTACTTTTAAATTTGATGTCATTATTTCATCTTTCTTTCTTTTGCTTTGTGGGTCACACCCAGCTATGCACATGGGTTACTCCTGGTTCTGCACTCAGGGATTACCCCTGGCGGTGCTCAGGGGACCATATGGGATGCTGGGAATCGAATCTGGGTTGGCCGCGTGCAAGGCAAACGCCCTACCCGCTGTGCTATTGCTCCAGCCCCATACTTCACCTTTATTCAAAGTGTTCAAGACTCTCAACCACTGTCTATATGTTCTATCCAATCTTCTTTATTTTTCACACTCCCTTATTTGGCAATCTCATTTCTGTAAACTAGGGCCAATGATTTGATGTCATTTTATAACTTTCTTTATGATAAACCTATCTGAAGGCATGAAAAATGTCCACAAAGTTTTGCCATATGAATGAAGTCATCCCCTCCTTGTTATTTGAAATTCTTTTCTTTCTCCTTTCATGCCATAAATTACTTAGCTTAGATTTTTCTCTCATATGTACTTGGATTAAAGTTATATATAATTTCCATATGTATTATATTTATCTTGCTCAGTGTTCATTTATTTGTGTATTCATCCCCAGAGGAACTCAGGGTGAAGAAATTTTATCCTGCAACTTGACGGAGTATCTAATTAAACCTAATTAAAGCTAACATCTAAAATTAATGAAATGGATAAAAAAACTATATTAGACAAAACTTCTAAGAGCATATTATTAAAAGCCCCTTTTGCCCCCCCCCAATAGGTAAATTCTTTGAAAGTTTAATCAGTTTAATCAATACATCTTGATGGATATATTTAGTTAGATAAAGAGAGTAAATAGGAGGCTGGAGCCATAGCACAGCAGACAGGGCATTGCTCTGCATGCAACAACCTGGGTTCGATCCCTGGCATCTCATCTTGTCCCCCGAGGAATTCCGGGGGTAATTCCTGAGTGCAGATCCCAGGAGTAACCCTTCAGCATTGCTGAGTGGGACCCAAAAAGCCAAACAAAAAAAATGAAAAAGGGGGGAGAGAGAGAGTGAGAGAGAGACAGAGAGATAGAGAGAATTAACAAGTTTGAAAAAAAAATTCAAAATCGGAGAAAAAAAACAACAAGATGTGATACCTCAAAAACATTAAAGAAAAAATTCACTTAGTCTATATCAAGGTTGACATCATGCTGAATATTTCTATAAAGTTTAATAAAAATTATTGTTGATAAAATATACTTGAAATATTTATGATACATGAAAATTTGTTTATTAATGAAAGAACCCATGTAAGTGAATAAGAAAATATGTCCGTAAAAATTATTAGATTATAGATGCAGCTGTGAACCCAGGAAGATGGAAGCTTGCCAGAGATTGCTCCAGAGCCCGGGCTGAGCCGATTTCTCTGGGGATCCTCAGAGGAGCCGGTGTCCCAGCTCTGCCCTCTCCAGATGAACCCCCAGTAGCCACAGCACTTCAGAAGAAAAACCCAGGTATGCGGGAACAGGGTCTGAAGACACCAGGCCACACAGGGTGGCAAAGGTGATTTGTCTCTTCTCGGCTCCCTGCCCCTTAGGTGTCCTGGCTGTCACGCCCATGAACTGCCTCTGGGTCACATGTAAAGGCACTACTGGCCTTGATCTAAAGACACACAAATGAATCTCAAAGTGAATTAGCTCCTACAGAGATATCTCTGGACCCAAGTCCTTCACATATTTTGAACTCCAGGATCATGTGGCCACTTTGCGACTGCTCATGATATTCATAAGAAGCAATAGAAAATAAATTATCTGGAATCTGCCTGTGGCGGACAGGCTTGAATGGTGGTGGGAAAATTTGAAGTAATGGTGGTGGGATTGGTGTAGAAATATTAAATGCGATCAGTTAATTTGAAAAATCTTAAGAACAAAATTTAAAAATGGAAAAAACATTTATTAGAATATATTCACAAGCGAGCACAGCTGACACATTCAAAAATATGCTAAATATTTCTAGTTGTAAAAAATGCAAAGAAGAAACTGTGTAATATCATTTTACATGATCAAACTGATAAGAGTTAGAAATAATGGTACCCTTGTATGTGGTAAATCATGAAAATCAAAAGTTTTATACCTTGTTGATGGAAATGTAAAATGGTTCAATTTTAAAGAAGCATACTGTGGTGTTAATCTAAGTATAAGGAGTTGAAATGAGAGACAAACAAGTGCGTACCGGGTACTTAAAAGGTTTCAATTCAGCAAACAGCTTCAGGTAGAAATCTAAAATGTTCCCAGAGGAATTAAAATTGCTTTATGGGAAGAAAGGCAGAAGGCAAACTTAAAAAAGTATGTTGATTGGATTAACAGGCCTAGGATCTCTTGGCAATAAGTGATTTAGTTGCTGATTTAATATATATTTTAAATTTTATTTGTTTAGTTTTTGAGTCACACTTGGCAATGCTCAGGGGTTACTCCTGGATCAGGACTCAGGAATCACTCCTGGTGGTGCTCATGGGACCACATGGGATGCTGCGGATTGAATCCAGGTTGGATTCATGCAAAGCAAGTGCTATCCTATCCCGCCAAGCCTAGTTTCTGATCTTATACTCTGGCAGAATCATCAGGCTTTGTGAAGCACTTCTCTGTTTTTCTGTTGAGTTTTGTTTTATTGGTTTCTTTGTTTGTTTTAGGGGGTCACACTCAGTGGGATCAGGGCTTACTCTTGGTTCTGCACTCACAGACCATTCCTGGCAGGACCCTGGGGATTACTTGTGATGCCATATTCAACCCAGGTAGGCCACAATCAGGACAAACACCCTAGCCACTATAATATTTATTGATCAGCTCCCCCTACTGAGTCCTTAAGCAAAGATTCATGAGACATGCTCTTTGGCCCAGTTAAACAGCCTTTTGGCCAAGTACTAACAGAAAAATCAATTTTTCTCACCAGGTCAAGCTTAACCCTATTTTAATATTGGCCTCATTTATATTTTTCAGTGTCTTTTCACAGATTTTAATAAAAAAAACATGCTTTTTCTTCTAGCAGGTCTACTCTTTAGTTCTATTATATATAGAACCAACAAATAAAATATGCATACACATACATAAATATGTAATTTCAGCACATATATAACTTAGAAAATAAACACCTCAAATATGAATACATTTAAATAAATTTTATTTGTGTTTTCAGTGATTGAACCCAAGGCCTCTAGCACTGAGAAATATTCCTAGACTATTGGAATAAAATTTTAAGAGAAGACATTCTATTATGGAAAATTCCAAACATTTGAAGAATCCAAATGTCAACAGCATACTACCATGAATCTCTGCAAATTCATCCAATCACATGATGGATGTAATTTTTTTCCCAACTTAACCCATGCTAGTCCCCTCCTGTCCCCCATCCTTGAAATGTCAAAACGTGTCTAAGTATCATATTATTTTATCCACAACAGTTGAATAAGGATTAAAAGCAAACAGAACCCACCACAATGTAGCTATACCTGGGTAAATTAAAAATAATTCAATTTTGTTGCTCCCCCCTCCCTTCCCTTTGCTTTGTTAACTGTTGTGTTGATGAAGACTTCGCACATGATTGTTTGTGGTGGTCAGTCATTTTGGGATGTGCTGCTTGCTTACCACAACATTATTGTGTTCATCCATGTCTTCCTGGAGATTTTGCTATTTAAGTTGTGGTGCTTGAGCATATTGTGGATAAAGACTCACTAAGGGTCACTGGGTGACCCACACAGATGCTGTCTTTCTTTCTTTCTTTTTATTTATTTAATCATTTATTTATTTTGCTTTTTGGGTCACACCTGGAGATTCACAGGGCTTACTCCTGGGTCATGCGCTCAGGAATTACACCTGGAAGTAATCAGGGGACCATATGGGATGCTGGGAATTGAACCTGGGTCAGCTGCGTGCAAGGCAAATGCCCTACTGGCTGTGATATCTCTCCAGCCCCCTGCACAGCACCCCGTTCTAGGGGTTGTATTCCTTGATACAAACATCCTACATCACAAAATCCTACATGCTACATCACAAACATCCTAGTTCTGCTTGTGTACACATGACTTTTGTGGTTTGGAGAGTGTACACTCAGCAACAGTGGCAGAGAGCATGGAGAGAAGAGTTGCTGGTATGAGGTTCTGCACCTACGGGCAGCACCAGGACCTAATCAATGGTCTCATGATTTCAAGGAAGGTAATTTTGTCCGGTTAGCCATTTTCCAGCCCCAATATTAATTTTTTAATATCGGTTTGATGTCCAAATATCTTTCTCGATTCCAAAATATTTTTTTAAATTTTAAATTAGAATTCAAAACAAGATTACAGGTTTTATTTCATTGGGGGACTTTCATCACTTCCCTTTTATCTCCTGTAATTCTTTCCTTCCATTTTTTATGAAAATTATTTGTTGAAGGAGCTGGGCTACGTTTTTCTCAGGACTGTAGTTTTTGTACAAATTTATTGTAGGTTTCTAAATCTAAGCAATCTACGTTTGCCTATTTGTATTCTTGTTATTTGATTTGCATTTAACATGTTCCTGGTGTCCTCCCCATATTTTTTGGCAAACGAATCTATCATTATATACTGAATAAATCTTACTTAAAACATTTCTACAGAAAAATTTTACAGCTGATACTAAATAATTCTTGCTACATCACATCTACAGGTTTACAATATAGAGTTTTATTAATACTAACATTGATGAGTGTACTCATGTTTTGATATTTAACTATATCAAATATTAATATAGTCTTCATCCAAAGTGCTCAACATCCATCAGAAAGAGTTGGGTAGATCCAAAATTTCTTTGGAGGTTTCTGTTTGAATACATTTGGCATACATATATACAAATGATAATTTGTAACTTGTATAAATGATAATAGTTTCTAATAATAATATTTTACACAGTTTAGAATGAGAGATGTACTACTGAAACACTCTTCACAGACTAACCCCTGAATTCTGAAAACTAAAGCTTCAGTGTTAAAGAAAGTAATTGTGTTATTCAATAGCCAATATGTATGTGAAGTAGTATGTATCTTTAATCTCTGGATTCAAATTAATGGTGTTAAAATGAAATGAATTTGATACCCACAACTGAAAAAACAGAACCATATTTTCTTTTTCACTCTGAAAGTAGGCAGACAGGTGGGGACAGAGAGTTTGGCAATGATTCTGAGATGTCATAAAATCAAGATGTAATCCGAAAAGAAATTTCTACCATTGGCCTCAGCCCCAGATGGAGGATGCCAGCCCAGATTCCAAGACAGGGAGAGGATTCAGCAAAACAAAGATCCTGATAAAACCAAATCAAAAGTCTCTGAATTTGACCACGAGTTGCCCCCCACCAGCAGCTGTCCAGCACGGCCATGGTCCCAGAGGCACACAGACCTAATTCGGAACCCAGCAGCTTTTGGCAGAAACGTGAATGGACTATGCATTAAGTTATGGTGCCGTGCCTCTCCCCAGGGAGGGAAAGGGTGTCTGTCTCTTCTGCCTTTTTCTCCCTCGGCAGCATGGTGGTCACTACCTCAGAGCTTATTAGACAGCCAGATATGAGCCAGCGGTGATGGTGCAACTGTGGCCTCGTGGGATGGGGGTCAGAACCAGCACATCCTTCCTACCCCACCGAGATCACGAGTTGCCCCCCACGAGCGGCACTCTGGCATGGCCGTGGAGTCAGAGACACATAAACCAATCTCGGAACGACGCGGTTTTTGGCAGAAATCCCTCCAGACTTAATTAGTAAAATATAGAAATCCAAAATCTCTCAGCCACAATAGGGGCTGCAAGACATCATATGCTCTTCATAACCAGCATTAGAAAACAAATTATTTCACGAGGCCTTTTTAGCAGGTCTGATTGTTGGGGTAAAATTCCAAGTAAAAATGATGCATCTTTTGTCGAAATAATGAATGTAATCAAAGGAACCGGTGAAGGGATGGATGCTTGATCATCGTATGACCGAGACTTAAACCTGAAAGCTTTGTAACTATTCTCATGATGATTCAGTAAATAAATTTAAAAAAAAAAGAAAGTCTCTGAATTCAAAGTTGCTTTTCTTTGTCAACACCCTAGCAATGGATTTTTTCTTGAGAACACCCTGAGCCTGGGAAGTTTGGAGAAGACCTAATAAAATTACCTTTGTGAAAGCCAAATGGGGCATGCTCTATTCTGTACTAAGCCATACTGCTCTGCTCTGGGTGTCCAACCATTTTCCTGGACTTTATAGAGTGCGTCATTGAGAGATTATCAGCATTCCAATTTAGAGAATGTGATTCCTTTTACTTTATGGTATTGCCTCTTCTCTCTCTTCTCTTGTACTTTCTGAAAACTAACACCAAACAACAGCAAAAATAAATGACTTTGCTTCACTGTTTTCTCCTGAAGTGATTTCTCAGAAAGAAGAACCACGAAGCTAGAAACCCTGGTGGAGTTCTGCACATTACTATCCAGGCTACATAGGAACTCATGCAGTTATATATGAGCCCTGATATCCCCAGATACTTCACTGGCAAAGTCGTGGTGGCTGAGCAGTCGGGTAATAGAATTTTCTTTGTGCTACTACTTCCTCCCACTCTATGGCACCCCACTCATTCGGTTCATGTGCAAACAAACAAACAACCACCGTCCTCCCGTTGTCCATCGATTTTGCTCGAGCGGGCCCAGTAAGGCTCCATTGTGAGACTTGTTGTTACTGTGTTTGGCATATTGAATACGTCACGGGGAGCTTGCTAGGTTTTGCCGTGAGGGCAAGATACTCTCGGTGGCTTGCCGGGCTCTCCGAGAGGGACAGAGGAATCAAACCCAGCTTGGCCAGGCTGGCTGTGCGCTAGGCAAACACCTTACTGCTGTGCTATCGGTTCATGTAAAGAAACTTTATATCAGTGCCCTAAATCCTAGTGCTTTCTAATACCCCATATCATTTGCAGGTGGTCAGTGATTACTTGGGAACTTCTGGGTATGACTGAATGATGTCTGCTGACGAGCAACTTAAATAATCTTCTTTGAGAGAGCAATTTGACTGCTGCCAGGATAATACCAGCTGAGTCAACTGTTACTGCTGTGGCCACAGACCTGGGTTGCATGTTAGATATCAGGGCAGGAGCTAAAGAAGCTATTCAGTTCAAACTGTCTGTGTCAACAGCCTCATGTCTCTGCAGGCCTTAATTGACCATACTTTATTTATTGATGTTCTTTGATTTGAAAAAAATCAATGTTGCTCAGGAATTACTCCTGGCTCTGTTCTTAGAGATTATTCTGGAAGTAGTCATGGAACCATATGTGGTGCTGGGGATTGAGCTGGGGTCAGCCACATGCAAGGATATTGCCGTAATCCCTGTGCCCTCTTTCCAGCCCTAGACCACACTTTACAAGGACAAGGTGTCAAAATGAGACCAAGTCACAGCGTAAACCTGGTCCGGAGCAGAAAGCTACGAAATTTCACTGAAGAGCCACTATCTTGAGAAACTACAGTTGCTGTCCTCAAGTTCTGCATTTCCCCATTAAAACTTTTTGGATTGAAAAAATAATTTAGTGATTGTGTGCCCCCGTTCTGTTCATCATATGATTTTTCTGTCACAATTTGGCAAGAAGTCACCAGGCACAGGGATTTTCCTCTAACAAACCTACTGAAACACTCTGATTTTTTCCCCAGTTATGATTTTAGCCACACTTTAGTTTGCTCTTCCTAGATTTGAATTACTGACCTACCCAATCAAAGAATTTCTTTGTTTTTTGACAGTATCCACAAGAAAGCCCTACTTTGGGGGAAATTCACCAAACTTGCTCATCCAAAATGCAAAGTCTTTAATGAGTTTGTTTCTACCATTCCTTTTTATAGAGAAACCCCAACAACCTCCATCTTCTCTAAACAGCCAACAAATTGTAAATCCAAGTAGTAAATCATACTTTAATGTGCTCTAGACTGTCTGGATACCAAAGATTATATTTAGTAACTCGGCAAAACTAGTGGTAACTGGTTAAATTGATAGGGATTCAAAGGGGGCAGACAAGACTAGGAATATGGTCCTAAGAAATTGAATTGTTGGGATATCACAAGGGTAAGCCTAGGTTTTGCCTAATAACCCGAATGTCCTAAGCTTTGCCTAACAACCTAGGTGACTATTTAATTTAGATGATCAGATAGCAGAAGATAATCATCTCAACATTTTCATCCATTTTAATGGTCCATCTCCTTAAAACTTAATAATAAAAAATATACTCACTATACCCCCTCTAGCCCCATTTTGTTAAAAGTGTGTATAATGGAAAATATTTATGCATTTCTCTGGAATCTTATTTTAGGAGACCACTTCCCTAATCTGGGAGCTTCCCTGATTTCTTTCCCCTTTTTACTATTCTTTTAAATAAAATTATTTCTGAATTCAGCCACTGGTAATCTCCAGTCACTTGTTTTTAATCCTGACTATTTGAGGAAAAGAACCCCAAATCTGTGCGTACTATAACAAAATCTTATCTATACCTTATCTGTACCTATTTCATACCAGATAAAAGGAAATTCTAGGATTCTTCTTGACAGAGTTATAGTAAGCTAAAAAAAGATTGATTAAAGAGTTGTAGTTGTTTAGATCTGCTGTTGAAAATATGGGTTCTCTTCTTTCAGAAGACCACAGATAATGTGAACAAAAACACTCAAAACATAATTGAAATCCGTTCAAAGATCAGTATTAGGCATAGTCCTTGCCCCAAGTCTGGAAAGGACACTTTATCCTTAATTTATCCTCACCCACAATGCTTAACATTCGAACAGTCTTCCTCATGTGTCCTTCTCCAAATGCCAAGCCTGACATTGTTTAGACTTGCATATAAGACAGTATGTCTCAGGTGACTAGTCTAAGGGGAGATTTTTGTTGCTGTTGTTTTTTCTGGTTCCTACTGGTGGTCTGGAGCTCACCCTTCCCTGTGAAAACTTTTTGTTGCAGTCCAATATAGATAAGCAGCTGATTTGAAGGTAGGAAATTCCCACCTTACTAGCTGACAGTTTATTGCCTATAAAAGCTGCATCTCAACCAAAAGTCATTCACCATGTTCTACCTTTGAAAGGCACTTAAATAGAAGCTTTGCTGTTATATAGTGTACATATGAATCATCTGGAGATGCTATTTAGAATAGTGGATTTCTTTTTGGTGTGTCTAGGAGAGATCTGACATTTTGTTTTTCTAATAAGGCTCCAAGATGATACTAAGGACTAAACTTTAAATAATGGGTTTTTTAAAGGACAAAGAGGATACAGATATAAATTCTTAGTTACTCTCTCTTACAATCAGTCCTTGGGTGACCAGATCATTGGAAAGATGTGGGTTAAAACTAAAATATTTCTACCATTTTTTCCCATTGGGGCCAAGAGTTAGGAAAATCATAAAAACTTTTGTGCAAAATTGGAAGTGTATATGTTTGTTTTTATATTATTTAGCAAAAGCAGCAACAAAGGTCTCTGTGATTGAAATTATAGTGTTAGTTTCGAGACATTGAATTGAATTCCAAGGAAAGTAAATACTTAAGACATAGATTTGAGAGTCGGTGGGTTGATATTCTGAGATTTCAAAGCGGCAATAGCAAAAATAAGCAGGAAAAGTAAAAGAAGGTAGTGCACAGAAGAAAAAATATCAATCATGTTACAATTGTGGATCACTGGAGCTAAATCCTTTTCAGAGATTCTGGGGGTGGGGGGCAGGTGGATCATGCAGACCATCTTAAGATAGGGAGAGTAATCTATTGGTTGGAAGTGCCTTGGAATTAACTTATGTTATGTTACTTTTGCCTTGCCTTGAGAAAGAGGGAGAGAGAGGGAACGTGAGAGAGAAAGAGAGAATGAGAGAGCAAGAGCTAGAGAGAAAGAGATAGAGAGAGAGAGGGGATGGGGGAGAGTGCTCTCCAGATAGATGTCTCTGTGTCTATTCATATTAAGTAGTATTCAGCTCAGAGAAGAACACTGAGAATATATGAATATATGAATGGTACAGGGATATCAAGTGCTCTCGAGTAGCAGGATCTTACTAATGCACAGGTGAAAAGTAATTCACCTATGACCCTCAAGAAACTAGTGTTGTTTCTGATCAAGGGAGATATATGCCTGAAGCTAGTTTCTGTTACAAAAAAAATCATTTTCCATGGAGGGTTGACAGTAGGGCCTCCTGAGTGACCCTGAGGCATCATTTCAAGTGGATGAAATCTAGCTCTTCAGATAAAAGCTTTGTTCTCTTTATCCTAATCAGTTGTAACTGCCATCTGGTTAAACCCATTCTGCAAATCAAAGAGGGTGAACTCTAGGTTTTCTTTACAAGCATTCTATTGATCAGCTTTAGTTCAGCAATTAGCAGTATGATAATTCACACTCCATTTTTCCCAGACTTCTTTCTCACTCCCACAATTGAAGAGACATATGGACTATGATTCAGTAATGATCCTATTAGCCAACAGTTCTTTCAAATGATCCCTTAGGTCATTAATCTTCCACAAAGCAATCCTCCTAGATTGTTCTGGAAATACCCCTGGGTCATTTAACATGATGATATGCTGCTACCCTTGGGCACATCCCCCGAACAGGCATGTTGGGATTCAGCTTCATGTTTCACCTCAACCTTCTCCCTCTGTTCTGATCCTGCAGATTCGTTGAAGTACAATAGGAGGCTCAGGTCGTTGCTTCTAGGATAGTGATTATTAGGAGGAAATGGATGGGGATCATTTTATTTTCTTGTCCCTATAGGTAATTAAAACATTGCATACATTGTATATTAGACATGTGTTGTATGGTTCAAATATATCTTGGCACTTGGTTCTACAAAATTGTAGAGAGGAACTATCCTGCAACAGATACCATTCTGCCAAACATGGAGAAACAGGGTACATCATACAGCTGCTTACTGGTGCTATTATATCATCTCTTCAGTGGAAATTAAAAAAAATATATAGTTAAGCACTGATAGGACTAACTGGTAACTGAGGTAGGAAATCAGGTAGGGGCTCCCTGTTAGTAATTTCAAGATACCAACTGTCCTCCCGTTGTACATCGATTTTCTCGAGCGGGCCCAGTAACATCTCCATTGTGAGACTTCTTTTTACTGTGTTTGGCATATTGAACACGTCACGGGTAGCTTGCCAGGCTTTGCCAGGCAGGCAAGATACTCTCAATAGCTTGCCAGGCTCTCCGAGAGGGACGTTGAACTCGAACCTGGCCTGGCCTCATGCAAGGCAAACGCTCTACCACTGTGCTACGTTCCACAAACAAGAAATGTTTGGAGGAACAAGATGCAATCTGAACAAGAGTTATCATGTCTTTAGCTGATGACCTTGTCAGAAGATAACTAATAAGAAGAAGTATGTGCTCTGATGAAACGGGGAGAATGAAGAGACCACCAGAGATCAAAGCCCTTTATCTTGACAACTCCCTAGCTATGAAACAGAGCTTACACTGATGCCATTTGGAAAAGACTCATATAAATCAGCTTTCTCAGCTACTCAGTGTGTTCCGCTTTGGAGATGCTTGCATCTCTCTTTGGAAGAATAATCCTTCTTTTATTTGATGGCTCTGCTTGTCTCTGGAGAAGCCCAAGATCTTCCTTGAACATGCTTTATCCTACAATAAACTATCACTTTACTGCTTGTCATTTCCTACAGAGAGCACAACCTCAGCCTGAGGATAAAGGATCTCTGAAATTTCAGATGGCTGGAATTGAGTCCAAGGCCATTCTGATCAAGTGGGTTCTGGAGGCAGCTTACTGGTTTTCTTTGTGGGACTGGTAGGTTCATAGTGTCTGCATCATACCAGAGCTTGTGCAGGTACTACAAGGTTTGACCACCTGGGCACAACCCTCAGTAGAAACACTGAGATGATCTAGCCAGGACTGAGGTAAGCACTTTGTGTCTATCTCTTGTCACCTTTTCATTTTCATTGGACTTTTTATTGATAACATAATGGATCCAGTCTGAGTGAATCAAATGTTAAATCTAAAATTACATATCTTATTTATCCAATTGCACAAATGACATGGGTGTTTTTTTCTTTCTTCCAATTTCAGGAATGAGCTGTGGTTCCTGAGCTGAGAATATAGACCTGAATCGAGTATCCTTAATTGAGTTGTTCCTTGCTTTTCTACTTCTCTTCTGGGTATTTCATATGTCAGACTACTCTGGTAATTTTTGACCTACTTTTTGAAATCTTTAGTTGTTGAATTTGAGAAGGAAGACTTGCTGAATATCATTATAGTATATTGACTTCACCAAAATTTTCTAAATATCTAGGAGAAGTAGAATACTTATTATTTTCTAGGATTTTAAAAAAAATTTTAGTAGCTAAAGGATAGAGAGGGGATTAGGTATATATTGAGGCAAGGGGGGAACATTTATCTCTCAGAGCATCATATTTATGCTTCTAGAAACTTTCCACTAAAACACCACAGATGTAGAAAAAATCTATGTATAGACATTCTTTCCCAGATAATAAATCTATATTTACAGCAATGCCACCACCAAGACCTTAGACCATAGTTACCCAAGTTATCGAGTGTATTTTGTCACCACATGTTCAAAATTGTTATTTTTCTTTATTATCAAGGACGAAATTCATTATTAATAAAAGGTGTGTTCAAGATGTCAATCCTCCAAATGTTTCAAGCAGTCCTCAACTTCTGAAGTTCAAGTTAGAGAACTATCTTTACTACTAAAGTAAGTAGTAATAAATAGTCTATTTTAATTAGACTAGACTTTTACTAACTTAAAATCTATTCTTTTGATTATTGACCTTTACACCAGGTGTGTCCAGCACAAATTACAACGTGCAAAATCACTTTTACTTAT
>JAOXYA010000032.1:40642780-40653055 GCA_028565675.1 Sorex palustris | reverse complement strand
GGAAATTGCAGAATACAGAGAAATCTTTTCGGTTTGTTTTTTGGAGAGGGAGGGGTCACACCCAGAGGTGCCGAGGGGAACTTCTCATTATAGTTAAAAATGGTAAGCCGATTTTACTTAGGAAAATAACTCTTATATGGGGCATTAATGCTTGATTTTTATAGTAGTTATACTATAAAGACACAGTTTGTTCTAGATTCACTGTCACTCATGGTCCTCCCGTTGTTCATCGATTTTCTTGAGCGGGCCCAGAACGTCTCTATTGGAGACTTTGTTGTTACTGTGTTTGGCATATCGAATACGTTACGGGTAGCTTGCCAGGCTATTTTAGAAAAAAAAAATTAAAGAGCCACTGGTGGATTTAGTCAGATCAGAGTTTTCCTAGTCATGTGAGGGTGCCCACAGTTTAGTGCAATATAGAAAAAAATAAAAGCTTTTTTCATTTGTTTTCTCCATGATGGTAGCCCGAGATTCTAAGTGATGTTGCAGAACCTGAATCATGATTATCCACCACATTGTTTTCTCATCTGGGTTTTGAGGCATGGCTCAGTTATAAATCATTTTAGTGGGCCACTAACAATTTTTTTAATGAAATCAAGATAAATAACATTTAAAGAAAAAACAATCATTGCACTAAAATACAGTTTTGTGAAATTTGTGGATTTTGTAAGCCTGCATCTATATAGATAGGATTTATGTACCTACACAAATTATATATGGTTATTTTATTCATGTGTAGGTGTGTTCTGGGTAATGATAAATTTCTTTCCCTCATATTTTAGTTGTTGTTTTAGGGATGGCCAGAGATCAACCATATTGTTTGCTCCACTTTCAAACCCAGGTGTAGTGCTTACTTACATACACATCCTAACTGGGAAACTCACTTTTACTTGTGGTATTTACTAACCTTTTGTTTTTCAGTACTCACAGGCTATTACAAATGTGGTTGTGGTGCTTGTACACGTAAGTTGCAGTTTTCACCAGTGTTCACATACTTTATCTGTGGCATTGAACTCCAATTAGCACATTTAGGTTTGTGCTAGGAATTCAACTCTTGATAAAAGTTACTTCTGTCACTGAGCCATTCCCAAAGCACTAATACACATCCTTTGTACTATGATTTCTGAGTAAAAGACAGATGTGTTTAAAATTTGAGTACATTTACTGATTCTTGTTCTCATTAACAAAGGTGACAAAGGCTCTAGGCAAATCTTAGAGCATTCTACTCAATGCGTGTGTCTCAGAATTACCTGACATGGAATGCCACTCGAAACCTGCCGATCTGGTGACTCTCATGCCAAAAAATCTTCTCATAAAACTAGTTCTCCAGGCAATGCTTCTGTATTCTGATAACTTGGTTTCATTTTTCTAGAGATCACCTTTGTGCTTTGAGGGGCATTTGAGACTTTGATAGTGTGCAAAAATATATTCTTCCTTCTCACTATGTGGTATCCAGGTGAGTGGTCTCTGGTAATATGCATCTATTTATAATTATTTTCATTAAAATTTAATAAAATTAAAATATCAGGGAGATATCTCTGTGATAGTATGGAGGGTACGGCATTTGCCTTGCACTTAGCTAACTCAGATTCTATCCCTGATGTCACATGTGGTCCCCTCAGCCAACCAGGAGTAATTCCTAAGTGCAGAGCCAGAAGTACACCCTGAACATGGCCAAATGTAGTCCAAAACAAAACAAAACAATCAAAAAATAATTGATTTTTTTCTTAAAATGTGCATATCAAGTACTCAGCACAGGTGATCTATTGTATTAGTGCACATACAGAATATTTCTATCACCACAGATAAGATTGGCATCTGGAGATATAGCATATCAAGCAGAAGTGCTTGCATTGAATGTTATCAACCTAATTTTGATCCCCAGAACCCATTATGGTCTCTCAAACTGCAACAGGTGTGATCCCTAAGTTTTGAAATCAGGGAATGCCTAAGAACAACTGGACATGTCCCCCCACCCCCCAAGCACCGAGATAAAATTGGGTATATTATGTTTTGACACTTAATATATCCACATAAATGTATTTTGAATCAGATACACTTTTGAGAATTCTTATACGTCACATAAATGATGCATTTTGCTCATTTTAAAGGCATCATGTATTTGCTTTTATCAATCACTAGGCATTTTTAAATATTTCTAAACCAATATATGAGGGAAAGGGAAAAATGAGAAGGAAGAATATCAGACTTTTAGGACAGTAAAGCTTTTCCCAAGAAATTATAATAGTGAATACCTGTCATTTACATTTTTCAAATCCCCTAGAAAATAAAATAGCAAGCGTAATAACTATCATTAAGTATGTACTTGAGTGATAAATATGTGTCCAGGGCAATTCAGCAGTGGTAACAAATGTTCCTCTCTGGTAGCGTGTGTGTATATGGTGGGGGGAGCTACATATGAGTGGGCAGTAGGAGTTTGTGGAAAGTCTTTGTGCCTTCTGCTCAATTTTGCTGTGAAATTAAACTGTCCTAGAAAATAAAATCTTTTAAAATACATGCTTAGAAAACTATCTTAAGAAGGAAAAGGCATTCACTTTTTATATATTAATATTCCTTGCTATTTTTAAACAAAATTAATATATTTTATTAAGACAAAATGTGTATGAGTATTTATAAACATACATACATGTTCATGCCAAACAATTGCGAATTGTTTACTAATTTTCCCTTTAAATTATAATAACATTATCTCAAGAAGGCACATATTGCTTGAACAGCCATTAAAATCAAGTTGCCAATAGAGTAAACATCTTTCATAATAGAAAAGCATCTATTGTTTTATAATGAAATAAGACAATCTTCAAAAATAGATCAAGGATCTCTGAAAACTAACTTTAAGGAGATTGAATATTGTGAATGAAAATGTTAGCAGGTCACATAAAATTTTGCATGCTCATTCACACAATCGTTCAGACTGCAGTTGCAAATAGGTCTGCATCAAACAAAATATATCTTTCCCATAAAAGTACTACTGACCTATGTTTTTAGTATATTCACCCAGAGGGGGAGGCTAAAGAAAGTAGAGATTATGGCAGTGTAAGCAGTGCATGGAGCTTTGTGAAGCTGCCCCACACCCTAAAAGCTCATAAATAAAGAAAGGACACTTCCTCAGAATATAATAACATAGCCAATCAAAGAAGTGGTGTGGTTGCTGATTTCACAGCCCGTTCTACTTCTTACTCTAAAATGAGCCCATTCCCCACTCCCATCCTAGACAATGTGAGCAATTCCCAAGAATATCTCAAGAATGTTCTACGTGAGTTATGCTTGTTCTCTAAACAATATAGCAAGAGCGAGATATCCAGTTCTTCCTAAAGATATAAGCAAATTAGTGGGGACAGCTTGGATGGGGTGGTAAGGGATGCTTGTGATAAGAGAGCTCTCCATGCAAAGAATAATTTCACTTTTTTCTCCCTTCTTAGATTCTGTTCGATTCTATGAGGGTGGAAGTGATGAGAAACATAAAATTTAAAACAGAATCTCTGGGAAAAAGAAGAGTGGGAGAAATTATTTGATGATCTGATGACATAATTTAGGTTCTTACTATACTTAAACTGAGATGGCATATTACTTTCCAAATGTTGCTAGGGTTTAAACCACTGAGCATGGGATTTTTGGTTAATTACATTCAAGAGATCAAAGATATGTAAAGTCATCTTAAGGTAATATAAGAATACAAGGTTGGACTATAACTTTACACAGTTATTATTGTAATTAAAAAAAAACTGTGTCAAACCTAAGATATGAAAGTATAGAAAACGAAATATCAAAGAAAAGTATGTGTCTCGGGTATCTATTCAAAGTGCTAAACAGGGTAGAGGAGATTTTGGTAACCTACTTGAATCATTATGATCCTTTTATCAGGGTCCTCTTAAAAGTGAGCAAGAGTTTTAGAAGATCGCTTATCTTAAAGGCCAGTACTTGAAAGAAACAAAACTTTTCAGGTATGAGTAAAGCAGGACAAAGTGATTCTGGAAGGAATGTATGGTTATGCTGATGATGTGACTAATAGGTTTTTTATTAGCTAACAACACTTTTTCACTTTATGCTCTGTGGGTTTTTTAGTTAATGAGTGTACAGAGAAAGCATTTTTAGTTAATGCCACTCATTATCACATATGTTATGTCCCTGTGAGAGATATGACACCTGTTAGTTGAGCCAAAGCCTGGAGAATTCACCAAATGAAGTGTCACCTCATGAACATTCTTGCCCATCAGATGTCTGCACTATCGGGGCTGTAGCAACAGCACAGCAGGTAGGGCGTTTGCCTTGCACGTGGCCGACCCCGGTTTGATTCCCAGCATCCCATATGGTTCCCCCGAGCACCGCCAGGGATAATTCCTGAACACAGAGCCAGGAGTAACCCCTGTGCATTGCCGGGTGTGACCCAAAAAGCAACAAAACAAAACAAAACAAAACAAAAAAAAACCCAACCAACCAAACAAACAAAACTATCTTGCCTTATCTTTCCTTACACATTCTAAGTGAGGGGGAAAAAAGTGAATTGGGCTATTGGAATGGGCAGCGACTGAGCAAGATTAGGAGCAAGTTTAAATAGAATAACGGAGAGTGGGCTAAAGTGGTGGGCTGTTAGTGACTTTTTTGGTCAGCGTAATGATACTGAATGATAAGACAAAGGAGATACACAAAAGGAAAATCAAAGTAAGACACCTCAGTACTGCTGAAGAAAATACCAGATCAAAAGAATTGAAGGATGACTATATTTTAAAAATAGAACTATTGAAGTGTGGAATTCAAGAAAGTTGTGATCAAAACCCTGGCTGGAGCGATAGCACAGCGGTAGGGTGTTTGCTTTGAGTGCAGCTAGCCTGGGCAAGCCAGGGTTGATTCTTCCGCCCCTCTCAGAGAGCCCTGCAAGCTACTGAGAGTATCCCGCCCGCATGACAAAGCCTGGCAAGCTACCCAGGACATATTCAATATGCCAAATACAGTAAAAAACACAGTAACAACACGTCTTAAAAAAATGGAGATGTTACTGGGCCCGCTTGAGCAAATCGATGAACAACGAGAGGACAGTGGACAGGACCGTGTGACCAAAACAGTGTTTTTAGAGGACAGGTTACCTTCTGCTTAGTCAGTGTGCTTCCAGAGCAAAATTAATAATTGCTAGAACAAACATTAGAATACCTCAGAAGTTATGATGGGTTGCCTTGAGCTAAGATAGTAAAGCATTCCACCTAAGACCTTGCAGTTAAAATTAGAACAAGCTGCTATTTTTCTTTATTCACTCCGGAATTGACTGCAAATAGAGGCTAAGGAAGTCCTCAGAAAAATCAGCAGTTTATTATAAAGGATTGACAGAAACATGATAAAAGAGACAATAAAGAACCCTGCACCTTCACCTCCTTTGAGAGAATGAATTTAAAAAACTCAGAGAGAAACTTCAGGAGACACAAATAATGAACTTTGAAACTAGGATTTGGCGTTTGTAGTAACTCCTCTCCCCCAGAGAGATGGAAACGGTAGGATTTCGATTTTCCTTCTCCAGCATGGTTTTCTAGGTGGGAAGGGTTATGCTATTCTATCTTGTTCCTGTTTACTATAAATGTTTGTGCCGCAAAAGTCCTTTTATATTTGGAAATAAAAGAAGGAACTACTCTCAGGCTTGTAAATCGACATTTCAAAAGTGGGTATTTTCAGCAACTGGCATCTTTTGACTGTAAGAGTTAGAAGGAAGGTGCTCTCTCAAAATGGAGTTGTGTATCTTTACTGGTAACCCAGTCCTATGGCAGGGCAGATGCTACAAGACTTAATAAAATGAAAATGAACTTTCAGGCACAGGCATCGATAAGGAAATGCATTTGGGATGTTTGACAGTAAAACCATGATTAATTGACAATCTCATTAATTCTCAGAGCCACTGAGAATTAGGAAGGGAGGCCTTCTTGGCTGATAAAACCAAAAGAATTATTAAGTCGCTTGCTAACTCCAACTGAAGAAGTGAATGGCATATTCTCAATACCGTGCAATTCTCCATATCTGCAGGACAGAGCTGGGTCTGCACAGTGCTCTTGATAGAGCTTCAAGAGGATAAGGTGCTGAGTGACAGTCTTATTGGCAAAAATGTAGTCAAGGGTGGTATTGCGAATGATGATAATATTCTACTAAAGTAAACTGAATTAACAAATTTACAAAAGACCATACATAGAAACACAAAAAAAGAAAATACCAATTCTTCACAACTTTTAGGTTCAAACCTGGCCATTTTTCTATTATAATCATCTCCAATTTTTTGGGTTTAATTTCTCACAATCAGAGCAATACTAATGGGGGATTAAAGCAGACACTGAGATCTTTTCTACTCACAAAATATAAATGCTGACTTAATTTTTACAATTGGTAGGATTCCCATAGCTATTTCTCTCAGGTTTGGTTTCCTTGATTCAATAACAATATCAAAGTCTATTTGAAGCAACATCCAAACTAATTAGTGACATTAGCTATTTGACTCATTTGTTACAAGGGCCACTGTAGAGCTCAGACCTCTCTGAGTTTGGCTGCAAGAGGTAGGGATTCTTTTATCGAGCCTCAAAGGATAATGGGAATTGGTAATTTCAGGGTAGATTCACTACAATTTACTATACTCTCTTTCTAACAACCACTTTCAAAACCGATGTAGTTTGCCCCCAATACTGTTTTGGTCAACATTATGGTGCTGGCCAAAGTGGTTTTCAAAGTAATATTGCCTCTTTTATCTTTCCAAATATTTGTCACTTCTTCTAATCTTTGCTTATTATGATTGAGCAAAATAGACTATAGCAGTAAAAGGAGGTTTACTGAGATGTCATTATAGGATATTCTTTGAGACTTAAACTAATCCAGATGGAGGGCAGTAAGAAGCAAGAAAGTTTGAGGAAGGTCTTGCTAACCTGCTCTGTCATACTACAAGGGCACAGACATTTGTAGGGATTTGGAATTCTGGATGGAAGAATATATCTGGCAATTGGATAAGTGTAAATATAGGAACTAGAGACTGGACTCTAACATTTATATCTTGCATTTGTATGCTAAAAGTACTAACAAGGAACCATAAGCTGGTGAAAAATATAACAACATTTTATTTTATTTGTGGGAAAAAGCAACTCAGGACTCCTTGATTTAGGATTCAACATATCATTCTTTCATTGTTTTATGCAATCTTCTCTCTTTCTATGTGTGTCTTGGTGTCTAAAATTACATTTTAAAACTATGCATTATAAAAATGTATTTGGAATTAACATAAAATATATAATGACGTTTTTCACCAAGGATCTAATGATTACTTTAAATAAAATAATATTCTGAAATACTAGATGTTAGATATTTAAGGCATTGTTTTAACGGATATATTCAATCCATAACAGATACTGTATATTTTTAATTACATTATTATCAAGAGTAGGAGTCATTTTTGTTCTCTTTTTTGCCAGTTTTTACAATACAATTATTTATATTCTTCATATGAGGAAATTATTAAGAAAATACCATTCACAAATTTCAGTGAATATAATCATCAAAAGATGTATTCAATCTGTTCCAAAAAGCAAATTTCCATTCTTTTCCATGGCAGAATAATATTCCATTCAGCAAACATATCACCTTTCTGTATTCAGTCATCCCACAAATGAAATAAAATGATCATTTGGTTGATGTGATGTTCTGTCATTGTGGATAATGCTGATATGAGGAATAGAGATAATCGTTCAAATTAGTGGTTTCATATCTTTCATATAAATTTCTAAGAATAATTTCTGTAGAGCTGTTGCCTCTATAGAAAGTTATGTATAGTACTTAAAATATATGAAAATTAGATTCTATTTTCACATTATAATCTGTATAACTTTCTGTAGAGGCTACATCAATCAGAATTTCCAAGAAAACTGTGCATGCAAATTTTTCTCCACATATTCACCAATGTTTTGTTTTTTCCAAAGTCTCCAAAATCTTTGATATAGACCTTTCTTTCTGGCGTGAAATGATATCACAACATGATTTTGATTTCCATTTATCAAAGTGATCTTGAACATATTTGTGTATATAGGAAACATATATTTTCTTTAGAAAAAAGCTATCTAATTGGACACTTTATTCATTTTATATTGAGTGACGTTTATGTTGTTGAGCTAAACAAATTCCTTAGGTTTTGAATTAACCACGTAAAATGTATTTTTGGGTAAATATCTTCTCCCAATTTATTAACCATCTTTTTTATTTTTGTGGTAATGTCTTTCTGTAAAAAGTATATATTTGCTGTAGTACTATGTGTTTATTTATTTATTTATTGGCTTTTTTTTTGGTCTTTTAGATCACACCTGGCTAGGCTCAGAAGTTGTACCCCACTCTGCACTCAGGAATTACTCCTGGTGGTACTTGGGGTCCATGTGGGATTCTAGGATCAAACCCAGGTCAATTCTCAGCAAGGCAAAAATCCTCTTCCTGTACTATCACTCCAGCCCCATATGTGTTTATTTTTCAATTTCCCACTTGCCATTGGATTTGGGTTTCCATAAATATTTTTGATATTGAATTCTTTATACACATCACCTATGTATTTTTATTCATGTATTTTATGGCTTCTTATATAAAGTTTTAAACTCATTTATAGTTTTTTTTTTACTACGGTGGGTATGAGCAATCTAGTTTAATGGGGGGATGGAGTGATGGTTCCTTAGAAGTCCAGTTTTCTGAACAACATTTATTGGAGAGGCTTTCTTTTCTTCATTGGCTAATTGACTATATGGACTTGTTTTTTTTGTTTTATATATATATATTTACTCTCCATATATGTTTAAGGATTGCATTCTACATTTTATTTCATTGATATGATATGTGTGCCTGTTTTTGAGCCAATATATTTCTGTTTGTTTATTATTTTTTGTAATATAATTTGAATTAAGGAATCACAGAAACTTAATATTTCATAAATCTCAGCATAGCTTTGGCTTTTTAGGTTCTTTCATCATATATAAAAATTATATAATTATTTTCGATTTCTGTGAAACAAGCCATTTGATAGCAGTTGCATTTAATCTACAACAATATTGGATTTAGGTAAAATAGATGATTTAATAATCTATATTTTTCTCATCATTGAAAAGATGCCCTTTGCTTATTTTGTATTATTCTATATTTTAGCAATATATTATTGTTTTCAGTGAATAGGCATTTTATTTACTTTGCTAGGTTTACTCCCAGTTGACACTACAGTAGCTACCAAAAAACAAAGGAAGGGGAGTTAGTGGTTAGTGGTTAGTGGGAGTTAGTTAGATATCTAGTGATATGTTTTAGGTGATAAGATATCATTAGAATGCAAGAGGTAGGTGGGGAATATATTAAACTCGCATAGAAATACAAAAATAAAAGCTGACACCATATCAAATATCAAATATACATATAAATCAATACAAATGGCACATAATTTCTTGTCAAATAAATGGCTTCAGGACTACATGAATGTTCTAGCACAACCTCATTAGAATCATATGTGATGTATCAATATTGTGCCAGTAAACTAAAGCGAAACTTTCAATCTTTTTTTCATTTTTTCTTTTTATCTTTTATTATCTTTTTTATTTTTTATTTTTATTAGTGAGACATTATGAGGTACTCTTTTTATCTTTTAAAATTTTCAGCCACACCCAGTAGTGTTCAGGGCTTAAGTCTGACTCTGAGCTCAAGGATCACTCTTGGAAGGGTTCCAGGGACCACATAGGATGCAGTGGAGTAAACTCAGATCCGTTCATTGCAAGGAAAGCACCTTACCCCCTGTACTGTCTCTCCAGCACTCAATATTTCTAAGGATAATATAAAGTTTCACTATTATCCCTTATTTGCATGATGGTATGTTTTTGACAGTAGATAAAGGTTCTCTTGGCCTGAATCCCGTTATCTTTAAAAGCGCCTGAATCATAGGAGTCTCCTGGGCGGAATGCGAATGCTGCGTGCGCATGCTCTAAGTACGGAAGCTGATCTCATCAGGGATGCTTCCAAGTCTTTGGGATGTTGATAGGTGGTTTCAGCATCGGGATCAAGAAAGCTCAAATCACCATATTTTTTATTACTATAGATATGCACGTGAGACACTCTCCTTAGCTTGCTGGGCTCTCCGAGAGGGGCGATAGAATCGAACCCGGCTTCTCTGAGCAGCAAAGCCTGGCAAGCTCCCCGTGACGTATTGGATATGCCAAACACAGTAACAACAAGTCTCACAATGGAGACGTTACTGGGCCTGCTCGAGCAAATCGATGAACAACG
>JAOXYA010000032.1:40549965-40560059 GCA_028565675.1 Sorex palustris | reverse complement strand
TAAAGAATTAAACTGTGGCACTGTAGCACTGTCTTCCCATTGTTCGTTGATTTGCTCAAGTGGGCACCAGTAACATCTCTATTGTTACACTTGTTGTTACTGTTTTTGGCATATTGAATATGCCACGGGGAGCTTGCCAGGCTCTGCCGCGCGGGCAGGATACTCTCGGTAGCTTGCCAGGTTCTCTGAGAGGGATGGAGGAATCGAACCCAGGTCAGTCACGTGCAAAGCAAACACCCTACCCACTGTGCTATCACTCCAGCCCAAAGAATTAAACTAGCATATTATAGTTTGAAAAAAAAAACTTGATTTTTAATTTTTTTTTTTTTTTTTTTTGGTTTTGGTGTCACACTCGGCCAACTCTCAGGGGTTACGCTCTTAGCATTACCTTCAGGAATCACTCCTGGCTCTGCTTGGGTAACAGTATGAGTTTCTGGAGATCAAACCAGGATTGGCTGCATGCAAAGCAAGCATCTTACTCGCTAAACTATATCTCCTGCCCCAGAAACTATTTATCTTAATGAGAGGAAATATTTTATTCTTTAAAGAAGACTACACAGCACTCCCCATGGCTTACTCCTGGCTCTGTGCTCAGGGATCATTCCTGACAGGGCTCTGTAGCTGCTTGCAAGAGAGTGCCCATTACCCTCTGATTTCTGTCTCCAAAAATGACAATATTTTGAAAATCAAATATTATTAGCCAGTCTGAACTGTGTGTATTTGCAATTAATCGTACGTGATCTTGCTTTAAAAATAAAAAATAAGAAATATTACCATAAAAACACTGTTGTAGGCTCCAAATTTTTAAGTGACTGTACACTTTTATCAAAGTAGATATAATGCATTTATGTCTACTTGTTTCAGATACTTTTATGTGAACAGCAGAATACAGAGCTTTTAAAAATAAACCACATTGCTCAAGAAACACTTTATATAAGCTTTCAACTTGTCCTTTAATTTATCAGATATAGGTTCCCTTTCAAACAAATATCAAATGTAAAAATGAGAAACAATTTGATATTGAGTAAAATATTTACACAGATTAGAAAACATGCAAAATGGGTACAGAGAGACTACAGGAAGGAGATTGTTAGTTCAAAGAATATGGACAAATTTTGGTCAAAACGTGGGATGAAACATATCAAAAGTCAGTTCAAGAAAACAAAAAAAAGTCCCCCTCTTTTTAAAACATTTTAATGGTTGGCATCAAAATGTAAAACTTAACATTCATTTCTTTAAAAAAAATTTAAATGTATATTTATATGCAACAACAAGCAAGAAGACAAAACACATCAAAAACTGGAATTAAAAACAATTCTTCAAAAAAAGACAAGAAGTAAAAAAATAGAAAGGGGTGGAAAAAGTGATTGAGGTCCTCGTCATGCAAATAGGTTTGGTGGAAAAAAATACCTTCATCTTCAGCACCGTCATTATCACCTAAATCATCTGTCTGTTTCTTTGTAAGGGGACCTAGGATTGAGAATGGAGAAATGGAGGGGAAAAAAAAGACAATTCAAGAATAAACAAGACTGAGGGCAAAAATAAATATAAATATTAAAATTCTCAAGGATATTTTCAAAAAGAATGGGGAAACGGTTACTTCAAGGTTGATTATTATTTTGTCTAAGAAAAAAAAAGCCCTTTCCCCAAAATATATTATAGAAGATTTGACTTGTGAATATATCCAGCATAAAAAAAAACACATTATGGCTTGAAACGCAAATCACAAGCAAACAAAATTATTTTTTTCAAATACCCACTGCTTACAAAAAAGTAAACAATTTTATTAGCTGAAAGAATTTAATTTCTTCAGTGTCTTTTCTAATTTGAATTGGTGACAACAATAAAGAAAGTAGGCCAAACTCATTCTCTAATTTGGGACAGTATAATAACATTAGGAAAAACAGCAAAGGATATTTTAGTGTGTGTTTTTTTTTTAATTTTTTTCTTCTGCATTTTACTATAACATCATTAATATGGGTTTCTTACACATTTTTATATTAATCAGTTTTCAAAACCATGACTTTTTAAAATTACTTATCACTAGATAAATACTTCCCCATGTATTTTAATGAACTATACTGTGCTTAAGAGATTTGAAACCTGTACTATTGTATAAACATAATCTCATCAGTTTGTAAGGCACCATCAATAGAAGTTAATATTTAAATTAGTAAGGTAGTAACAATCAGGGCTCATATATCATAATTAATTTAAATATATAAAGGAATTATGCCCTCATAGAATTTCATGCCCACTAGAGTTATTTATAATGGGATCATGCTTTAGGATAATAATTTTATTAAAACATTGTGAATGCTTAATAACTTTTATTATACTTAACAATACTAATTTGCTAGACTAAAAGAGCACACCAAAGGGGAAGTCATAGGCCATGTGAAAGTAATTTTAAGTGTCATATAATTGACATATTTAGCACACAAAAAAGCAACTGAAGTCCCGCATTCCATTTGTTTTTAAAACCATTTAATTTAAATGACATTTCATAATCTTCATGCAAGAAGCAATCATTACAAACACAGGACACTCACGTTAAAAGACAGCCAACCACAGAGCAGTAAGCAGAAAATTTTGTCATGCATAAAATAATAGTCATAGAAAAGGAGGAAGAAAAAAGGACTGAACGTCAGGTGTTTATTTCAGTAATATAAGCAGTAGAAAAGTACATATTAACCCTAATCACACTTCAAAGGAAAGGTCTGTTAACATTTTCAGAAAGATCTCAGAGATTACTGTGCATTATATTTGTAAGCCAAATCTACACTAATTACATCCCTCAAAGAATAAGAGAACCAACTCAGAAAACAGAAGGAAAAATGACATCCATGTTTAATGAGTTCAGAGAGAGAGCTTTGAAAGGAGGAATAAATGGTGAAGATCAAAAGACTGAGGATAAGAAAACCTATATAATTGAAAGAACTCATTGACCAAGTTGATTATAAGTCATGATTTCAAGGTCATTGTAGATACAGATTAGAAGAACTATTCACAATAAATGAGTGGTATAATTTTGCAATCATTCATACAAACAATCATTCCATTAAGAAAAAAACCTAGATGAAAGCAATAGTTCATGTTAATGGAACATTTTCTGCAGGCTCACAGATATCTACTTTTCTTTATTATGATCCTACTTAATTTTATTTTTTTTAATTTAATTTTTAAAATGCCCCTTAATACTATTTGATGGCCATGCAACAATATTCTACATACCTGAAAAATATAAATATCTTTACTATTAATTGTGGTATAAGTACTATAAATGAAGTATTTTAAATTTTAAAACCTGTAAAATACTTAGAAAATTAGATAGTTGAGCTTTGTATGTTTTTGCAATTATCTGAAGTAGTACATGAACAGATTTCAGTGAATTTACGTTCTTGTACTGTTGCTTTCAAGAATATTACAGAAAATACATAATTTTACTATCATCACAATTTAAGTGTGGAGGTAGGTAATTATTGCTGCCAAATCATTATCAGCTTTTCAATCTTACAGTTCATATTTTTCTTAGTTCTAGCCTGTATTAAAAAAAAAAAAAACTCGTGTAAGGGCCAGAGAGATGATAGGCAGTAAAGTATTTGCCTTGGGTATAGCTGAGTGGAGTTTAATACCGAGCACCACATGTGATCCCTCAAGAGACCACCAGGCTTGATCTCTGACAATAGACAGAGTAAGCACTGAGCACTGCCAGATATGGCCCAACAAAACAAAACAAAAACAGTTCATTTCATTTGGGGACATACGTAAAAAAATCACCATTAAATTAAGCCAATCTCTTCATTTTTCACAGGACTTTATGAGATATCTCCCTGGAATATTCATTAGAAGTACCTATTATCCCCTCCTATAAGTATTAAGTTGATTATAAAGTCGTGATTTCAAGGTCATTGCAGATACAGGTTAGAAGAACCATACACAATAAGTGAGTGGTATAATTTTGCAATCATTTATACAAACAATCATTCCATTAAGATAAAAAACCTAGATGAAAGCAATAGTTCATGTTAATGGAAAATTTTCTGCATTAATAATCAAATTAATTTGATCTTGGAGGAAATTCTCCAGATTTTACTGCCATCAAGCCAGTAGTTTCACATATTTGGCAAACTGCTAGTTTGGTGGTCTACTGGAGATTGAAGCCAACAATTTTTTTTATTAAAATGGCACTGTTCTGCTTGTTTACTTGTAAAACATATGTAAGTATACATTAAAATGATCAGTACAGTTGAGATGTATTTCCCCTGGAAGACAAAAAGATGCAGGTTATTGAAATGGAGTATGACATCTCACTGGTCTCCACTCTAAGAGCAATAGAGAAACTAGGGGTAATATAACTTTTAGGCTAGCACTCAAAAGCAACGTCTTGTTTATGAAGACACTGAGACACACAGGCATGCAACAGACAAGAATAGAAACTGTAAGAGGACCCTGCCTATATTGAAACTGACCATTGTTCCTAATAATATACCTCTGAAGTATTCTATAAATATGGGGATTCAGTTGGGTCTATTTTGAATCTTTTTTTCTGGACTCCACAATCATAGATCCAAGGCATTCTCCAGAGATTACAAATCTTTCCTGTTCAGGAAAAAAGGTCTTTCCCTCCTACAATGGGACAACTGCAGAGGAAGTCCCTGGAATCCCAAGGTTGTTTACTTGCTCTCTCTCCCCAAAATTCTGTCTTAGTGATTTCTTTCCTTCCCCTTGACCGCCCCCACTGTTACTCATGATCGAAATGTGTACTTATAATGTTGAAATGTGGCATTACGATAAAACCCTATTGTAATTATATGCAATTGGTTTGAATTGTTAAGCAACACCTGGCCACTGACAGTGGAAATTCGAATTTTTTTTCATGTATAAACATCATATTGCAACCTAGTTCTCAGTTGCTATTTGTTTTGGGATCCAGGAAAAAGAGGGCAGGGAAGCAATCCCATTTACAGTATAAGAGAATTTTTTCACAAAAGGGATAGCAAAAATACCAGGTTTTTTTCTGTAATATTTATTATTATCTTCCCCCTCTGTTTAGGAAACTCCATTCCTCTTAATATGGCTTGGGATAAATATAGAGTGAAAGGACATGTTTTACTATTTTTTATGTTTATTTTTAATTTTTAACATCTAAAAATGTAATTTACACACACATCTATGTCGTTACCAGAAGATTACAATACTGCTTTAACATTATAAATAAACAGGAATATTTTTATACTAGAGAACTAGACGTATTTTCCAAATAAAGACTTTCATTTATTGAGTACTGAATAAATCCTTATTCTTGAGTGATATTAAATTGTTTCCTAGAATGGATTCCAGAGTTATATTATGCCAGTAACTTTGAAATGACTTGACGTTCTGAACATCAATACCTTTTTACAAATCTGATATTAGGAAAACTTCACCAAGAAGAGGACTAACAGCATTTGGTGCCAAAAATTACTCTGACAGAAAAATGTTAAAAATGTTTTTCATTTATGACATATACCTAAAGGCATAGAGAATAAATATCTAAGGATCTTCCCTCACAAACTAAGGTACTTAGTTTCTCTGAGGAAGTCTCAATTGGAGTAAATATTTGCTTTTGAATTATAGAAATAGATTCAGACATGATCTCAAGATTTCTTAAGCCCAGGTTGGGAAGAAAATAGCCTACTGCCTTGAGCTTTTCTTTTTACGTTATCAAACAATTTTGGCACATTTCTCTTTAATTCTAACCATAAAATTTTATATAATGATTACTTTGAAAAACATTAAATATAGAGAAGGGAGTGAGAGTACTCATTTTAAGTTTCTGAGGAAAAGTAGACAGCCACATTTCAGAGAGCATATATTCCTCAAAGCTTATCAAAATAATTTTCCGAAAGCAAAAACTATCAATCATTTAACAGAGAGTCAAATTTTGCAATATTCCAACCAGTTTATGCTTCCTTTTAACTACAAATAGTGCATTTTCAGTACTGATAGTTTAAGTGGATGTTTTAAATACTAATACAAAGTTAAATGAGTCTTCTAAATTCTGAAAGTGAAAGTGACTTATTCTCCCTTGAACCTCTGTAGGGTGTGTACTCCTTGAAGAACACACCTATAACTCTCATTAGAGTTCATAGGAAAGTAGACCGCCTGTCATTTTGAAAGAATTTGAGAGTAATCACTGTATTTTTTACCTCCCATAGGCAATAAATAGGTTCCATGGTAAAACAACAGAATTAGTAAGGTAAGGGGAATGCCCAATCACAAACGTTTCACTTGTTACAGTCCCCACAATTCCTGTAAAATTATAGGTATCCATGTTTACAAAGGAGTTCAGTTGCATTCTTATATTTCTGAATCTTAACACAGTACTGTTTAATTAAAAAGAAAAAAACCCCTCAGCATTTCTCTGTAGTTAACTGGAGAATAATTATGAACTCTGAATAATTACTATACACTCATATTATGCTGCTTTTAACCATTCTCTTTGATGAAGAGCTAATATACTTTAGATCTCAAATACATTGGAACTGATTATAAATTCTATCATTATGGGTTCAATTCAGCAGAAATTATCCATACTTTGTGTCATAGATATTTGCAACAGGCAAGTAGGTTGCGGATATTATTAGCTCCTGATTTAGAAAACTGTTTTTGAGAAATATGTCCTTATTACAGCACAAGTCATTGGAATGTCTAGAATTATTTAGAGCTCCAGGACCTGGTATGTCTCATTGTGGAACCATAAGCTTTTCATTTTGTCTGTGAACCACAGAGCTGGCTTCTGCTGTCCCAGGTCAGAAATCCAAGCATCTCTCTCATGAGCCATGCCACCAATATTTCTGAATTCCTCCTAGAGACCAGGCATGGTTGCAAGACACCAGCGACCTAGCAGACCCCTGGGGTACAGACAACTGGAATAGATTTGGGGCTACAGGTTCAGAGCCCATCCTCCTAGTCATCCGTCATCTTCCAGTGGCAGACTTCACAGCTGCCTCCACTCTGGGGTGTCTCTCTGACGCCTTGTGGAGTATCTCAGCTACAGAAGGAACCGGGGGTAGAGGGGGAGTAGAGGGGTTAGAATAGGTTACCTCTGTGTAGCAGCAGGAAACAATGAGCTTCATCTTTTCTGTAGGTAGGAGGGGGTGTGGCTCAGCTAAAATCCTCTGCTCTGGCCTGTCTCGTTGGCAGCAAGCAGGGGGTTATGGGCTGTAGTGACTTCAGCTCTCCAGGGAAACTGCTTGTAGCAGGACAAGTCCGTCCGGGGCTAGGGGACAGCAGGCCTCAGTGTCTCCACCACCAACTGTTGACCAGGGGTGTATTTGATTTCCTGCCCCTTGGGGGCGCTTCTGCCTGGCAACCTCTCGGATGTGCCAGACCAGAAGGCTGTGGAGTCAGTTAACAGGATGGAAGTCATGATGCTTTGTAACTTGACCTGAGAGAGACAGCCAGCCCTCTCTGCTGTGTGTGTGTGTGTGTGTGTGTGTGTGTGTGTGTGTGTGTGTGCAAGCGCGCATGCGTGAGCAAGCTGAGAATAACTCTCCAGCTCATATTCCCTCCGCAGGCAGAGAATTACCTAAGTGTGAACACCAGGGAGGTATGACTACCGCGGGCCATTTGCAGAATCCACCCGCCACATATTACACAATTTTTGTTCCTTAGGCCACAGGTAGTAGTGCTCAGGGATCTCTTCTGATGGGACTCAGGAGGCCTTAGGTGGTGCGGGGGATCCAACTCCAGTCAGATGCCTACAAGGCAAACACTCTGCCCACTGTACTCTCTGGCCCTGCCACATTTGGGGGGGGGGTTGTTTTGGGTGGGGAGCCACACCTGAATGTGCTGGGCAGCTAGTCCCAGGACCTTGCAGGGATTGAACCTGGGTACCTGCCTCCCCTTCCCTCCCCTCCACAAACACACCATGACAACTGCATGGCATAGCTCAGCTCCTTGAGCTCTCTGCAGTGCCGCCTACTTCGTGGAGGGTCTGTTGTGGTACCAGCAAAGTGCCGCGTAACTTTTAGCCCAGTGACCCGCCACTTCTGGCACCATCCATCCTCCACGAACCTCACCCCCCACCCTAACTCCATGACAAATTCACGTTTCCTGTGGCTGCGGGTACGCAGACCTGCACATTCTGAAAGGACATGAAGGGAAGACAAGGAAGGGAGGCTGGTGGTGATGTCAGAGAGTTGGGACTTGGAAAATGGGCAAAAGGAGGGAAGGGCCTAAAGGAACGAGCATGTTGAAGTGGATTCCGCACAAATGACATTTGGTTTTCATTTGGGGACCACACCCCGTGGTGCTCAGGGGCTCTTCTTTGCTCTGTGGCTCAGGACCCAAATGCAGTGCACGCTCTCCACGGCTGCATGTAAGGTCAGTGCCTTCCCTCATGTCCTGTCTCTCTGGCCCCGTGCATAGGAGTTTAACTATAATAGGGATGGCTGGTGTTGATTTCGCCCTGAGGGTCACAACCAGTGGGTGCTAGGGGACTGCTTGGGGAACTGGGTGGTATCTGGAATAGAATCCAGCAAACCATGCACTCCTGCCCCAGGAGCTGTGTCCGTGGCCAAGGCCAGTGTGCTGCTGGACCTCTAGGCTCTGGACATACAGTGACCAGGCCACCTGGCATGCTGAGGTGGAAGATTTTGGGCTCCAGAATGATTCCCATGGGTGTAGTGTATGATGTTGAATATTATTTCTCAGTGTATACACACACACACACACACACACACACACATATACACATACACACTCAAGCGCATTCACACACAAGAAAGGCTCTGAGAGGCACTGAGTTGGCACTAGAGTCTGGTTGGTGCTCAGAGACCCATGCAGGAGAGAGCAGACCTCGAGGCTGGCACTCCCCTCGTGGCTTGGTGTCCCCTGCATGGGCCATTTGCATTCCATGTCCCCCTTCCTGCCACGGGCTCCTCTCCCATCGCGCCTGAGATCCATTATTGATGAGGCCCCAGAAGGCCACGCTGAATAATTCAGCAAGTTCCAGCGCTGATCAGATGGAAGAAGAAAGGGATGACCATGCGTAAGAGGACAGCGGAAAGAATCTGGTGGGGCCCCTGGGACACGGCAGGACAGAGAGCTTTCTGGAACTTTCCAGAAGACCTGATGTGGTTTGTCTCTCATCTCTGATGGCTTAAGGCCTGTGTGCTGGTGGTGTTCAGAGTAGTAACTGTGAAGTTACCAGCTTCCCCTACAGCTTCTGCCTGGTCTGGGTGCTTCAGGGATCCAAACCAAAGGCCATATCCAAGGGTGACAGAGGGAAAATGATTCCCCGTGAGCTGGAGAAGGTTCACTGCTAGAGCAAGTTCACTGTGGACACTTGGGAAGGTACCTTCTTTTCAGTGTCTGGTGGAAGGAGGAGGTATTTGAGATGCCCAGGGCAGCCCCTTTAGGCTGGATTGCCTCCTGCAATGCGCCTCATTTTCTAGAGGGCTTTGTTGTTAAACAGGGTGACACCCAGCAGTGCTCAGGCCTGGGGTAATCAAGGCCCAGCAGGGCCACACCTGGTGGTGTCCAGGGGCAAGGGCCATGCCAAGCCAGGGATCACGCCCAGGGCCTTGCGCATGCCAAGCATGTGATCCCGACTGAAGCCCTCTTCCCCAGCCCCCCCCCCAACAAAGAGGGTGTGCTCCCCTGAGCCAAATCACCCCAGATGTCACCTGACTGCCAGTCAGAGGACTCAAAAACAGGGACAAGCAAAGAGAGCAAGAAGCATCACACAGACCCTTACCCTGGCCTCCGTTCTGCTGTAACCACCGAGCTGGGAATTGTCCACTAAGAATAGGTGGACTTTCCCGCCTTGGAGATTCTGGTCCCCCGCATCCCTTTTTCCTGACCCTTTGATCAGATCACACACCTAAATGAGCACCAGGTCTGAATCTAATAGCTTAAGACCAGCCTTAGTCCCCCAGCTCCACCTTACTCACAGTATTCAGATTGGGCTGGAGCGATAGCACAGTGGTAGAGCATTTGCCTTGCACACGGCCAGCCCGGTCGAGCCGGGTTCGATTCCTCCGCCCCTCTCGGAGAGCCCAGCAAGCTACCGAGAGTATCTCGCCTGCACGGCAAAGCCTGGCAAG
>JAOXYA010000032.1:40446230-40456943 GCA_028565675.1 Sorex palustris | reverse complement strand
TTTTGGATGGGGTTGGATGTTTTCTTCTTGTGGAGTTTAACCAGTATTTTGTATATCCTGGATATCAACCCCTTGTGGTAGTGCCATTTTTAAGAAACGTCTAGTTTTTGTCAAAACTGTTAAGTTCTTTCTTAGTATTCTTATGAAAAGATTCAGAATATTTTATCCTCCATATTATCTCTCTAATAGTGTAGTTAATGACTTTATTCATAATTTCCCTTCACTAAGGATTGTTACGTGACCAAGTGCAGCACATGCGTGCTTGTCTGCATGGTCAATAACACACAGTATGCATCTGTGTTCCAATACATGGCATGAGGCATATACCACCTGTTGCATAAATTTGGCATAAATTTTCTTACTAGTATTCTGAAAATTTTGTTCCTTTTTCTACTATTTAATAAAAATCTACATAAAATATGCACCTGTCTGTTCTTTTTTAGCAATTTTCCATATTTCTAGTTGACAGTTTATGATTTGCTGTCTATGTACGTCTTCCTTTTCACTTTCAAGTTTGCCCCAATGAAAGGGATGTTACAGAGTTATGACTATTTCTCTGTCTCACTGATATACTTACACTGTCATCTTTCTGTTCTTACATACTTCCTTTCTTAATTCTCTATCAAATTCTATTGTTAAAAGATGAGTCAGCGAAATTGGACATAAATGCATACATGCATGTATATGTACAGATAAATATATATGTGTGTGCATATATATGTATATAATTTGTATTCAAGAGTTTACCTTATATCAGGCACCATATGGAAGGTAACAAAAAATTGTCTAATATCCCATCCTGTCCTCCCACTTCTTTTCTGAGTCTTAATTCCTTTTTTCTCCTTCTCTACTTTCTTCAACATTTTCTCTTGACTTTAACTTAATTTCTTTATTCTAGCTGAATACCTAGTCTGCCCTCCCTCTTGAATTCTACTAAGGAAAAAATGTTAGAGGAGGTTGGTTAAAGAAAATAAACACAGCAGGAAGGAAGCAGCAAAAAGAAGGGTGCTGTGCCACTGAAGGATATATGCAAGAACACACTATCACACTATTTTCTCTTTTCTGACCCTCTCTCATGTCAATTCACCTTAATGAGGCCATTTGGTCACTGAAATACCATTGCAATAATCTTCTATTACCTACCTTCCTTAATTTTCCAACATAGAATGAAAATTACACTCCTGTTAAAAAGATTATTTTAAGCCACTAATCGAATTAGATAAAACATTTGATTTTTTAAAAAATGGTATGCACCACCTAGAGCAGAGGTGGAAAACATCAGGTCCACAAAATCCTATGGTCTGTCCCTGACCACATGATTTTTGTTGGCTAAATGTGGTTCATCTGCCACTAGTTGTATGACCTTGATAAAAATAAATAGAGGTGGGGGAGGGGTTGTCATCAAACATCATCAAGATCTAGATAATATTAGAGTTCCAGAGTTTTCTCTAATGCATCCTCTGAGTATCTATCAACTCTGCCATGTATTCTAATATACAGGGCTGGTATATCATATTTCCAGATTTCTTTTCAGCTAAAACTATGAAGTTTCTAGGTCAATATTGTTCTTACTATGTTTTTCTGCCCCCAAATTCCCAGCATCCTAGCCCAGAATTCCCTGAAAAGTACTGGCCAATCCACTTATCTCAGTAATCTAGGCTACATATTATCTGCTAAGCTCAAATACACGATTTACCAACTTTAATTTACCAACCATATTATAAAACCTCTGTCTATAGCGATGTACAGTCAGTAAAGTTCTCACTCTCTGGTTTGCTCCATTTTATAGATGACTGGCTTTTTCCAGGAACATAAGTAGTTGCTAATATCTAGTTAAATAAGAAAATTGCAAATAATCACGGGGTGCATGTGCATGTCAAAGGTGAGAGAAATCAAATGCAGGCTAAATCATAAAGAGATTCCCAGGAGGGCCCACTGGGGGAGCTATTTCAGATAATGCAGAAAATCCTTTAAAACCAGTTAAAACAGTCTTTATCTAGTACTCAGGCTCTTTAGTAACCCCAAATGAAAAACCTTAGCAGAAACATTGGCAAAAAGTCCTGTCATAAAGTTAGATAGTAGAACAAGGACAAAGAAAATAAAAAAAAATACAAGAGCAGATATATTTGTCACGGGAGGAAAATTGGGGTTAGAAGAGAAGAAAAGGAAATTAAATTAGAAGGTGGGAAGGGAAAATGAAGTTTCTGACCTGGAAACAAAAAATCATTCTCTGTGCTCCTATTACACAAATGCGTTGTTGGCGTCCTGTATTGAAATATAAATTCAGTGCAGAGGCAATAAGGCTGGCAGTAACGTACACAGGCAGAGAGCCAAGAGCCTTGGCTGCTGGCGGCACTCGGCCCCAAGGGCTGCCGTAGCACTGTCCAGGTTATATCTGTCAGACACTAAGCCACTGAACACGGTTATTTCTTAGTTAAGAACTGAGATGCTGGCTTTGAAATGGTCTTCATTGGGGGAGCCATAAACAAATAGTGATTGCATGGCAGAGAGGAATAGCACATATTCTTCCTGGCTATGTCTGGTGAAGAATGACAGCAGGTATAATATTACTCAAATAAATCCAGATGGTGCAAGATGAAGGCTCTCTTCCACAAAGTATATTGTTTCTTAAGGCTGTTTATGCTTTCAATGAATATTTATAGAATCCATTGTGAGAACCTTGGCTAGAGCGGTGAAGAGGAGAAATATTCTTCTGGAGCAGACAGAAAATAAGCGTGCACATTAATGAACAAGATACTTTCACATGGAGATTAAAATGCAATGGAGTAAATAACCAGTGGGGTATAAAATAACTGGAGGATGAGGGTAAGCTGAGGTTACTTTAAAAGAGTTTTAAAACAGTGTTTAGCAAATTTGCTTTGACAAGGTAGTATCTTACCTAATCTCAAAAGATAAGATACTATTTGCAGTGTTATGGACAAGAGATTCCTGTCCCCATGCCTGAAAGGCCACTTTGTGAGGAAAATGCTGAGTTCCTAGAATTTCATGATCCAAAAACACCTCACTGATTTGGAGGCTATTTCTTCAACAGCCTCCGTTATTCATAACGTGCAGTTCAAAAGTATACTTTGAAAATATATTTGCTCACTATGAAGCTTCTCTGTTACCATGGGTTACTCCTAGTGAAAGATCCTTTCATGCTATTTGTTTTAATATCATAATTTTTCCCAAGTGTGGTTCCATCATTTCTAATCAATGACAAATCATATTCAACATTTCTCAAGTGGAAACAGTATTTCTGAAGTTTGAAAACATTTTATCAATAAGAGGAAATGACTATTGAACAGGAAGAGGAGCTTAATAAACATGCATAAGTATATATCCATATGCTCACACAAATAAATACGCAAATATTTAAACACGCACTCAGAAATAGCTTACTCTGTAGTTACTTAACAAAATGATCTCACGCTAGCCTGGGACAGCGTCAGGTAATGACAAGATTCATTTTGGAATGTTCAGATCATGGAAAAATCTGTATCACAATGCACGTGCAAATCAGAGAATGGCCACTAGACTCGTGCTCCCACAATGTTCCTTGGTCTTTTTCCTCTGGGAACTTACTCAAAACCATTTTCTCTTTCTGTAGCTGCCAACCGCACAGAACAGGGAAAGTTGTCTAATGCTCTCTTTATATCTGGGGTCTTACCACAGTCCCCTGAACAGATGAGCCAAAAAAAAAAAGTGCCAAAAGAACACCAGAGGGTTAGCTATCAATGACACATGGGAGACAGAGTCTGAACCCAGTAACTCAGCAGCTGGTGTATCAATACATAACGTCTCCCAGCTTTACAGAGATTTGTAGAGGTATAGCCTAGGCTTAAAAAAAAAAAACAGATGGATAGAAAGTTTTAAATCATTGCTTCTTGGCAGAATAACTAAGGTGGGCTTGGGCACCAGGGCTGATATAATTATAGTTTTGGTTATGCCTGATGCATTCTATTCTGATGTGCATAGTTTGTACTCCATACACACTTCAAGATTTAATTAAATGTTTTATTATAGGGAACACGGTGCCAAATATCAGCATCATTACCTTTTCTTTTCCATAGAAATAGTCATTCCCTCATTTTGTTTGGAGATTGAATGTAAAATCAGCCTTATATTTACTTAGTTAAACTGACTTGGAAACCAATAAAAAGTCTCTGTATACTACTATTAGCAGGCAGGTTGTTACAGCACTGGATACTGTCAAGAGGCAAAGAAAAAAAGACAGTTTCCAGCGGTACTACACACCGGTGCTTCACCCCTGCTCAGACTCAGAGAGACGAGAATTGGCAAAGTAGGAATCAGAAGGCAGTTCCCCCTGGACAAGAAATAAAGTGCACAGAACATCAACACCAACTGTAATGACCAATAAATGCATAAATAAATGTGCATATGTAAAGAGAGAATAGATAGACAATAAAAAGAAACAAGAATTACAATCCCTCAATATTTCATTTAATGAAAATACGAGGCCCTCATTTGACAATGTTTTGTCTTTTTTTTTCCACTGAAAGAAGTTTCCTGTGAAAGGTCCAGGTGGCCAATGAATTTTGTAAAGTCAAAAAAAGAAAAATATACACGAGCTTATTCATTCAAGCCCATGCTCTCTCTTGAACGCATATTCCACTCTATTTTTTCTTCCCTCTCATCTTTCTAAGTTAAGTTTCATTCAATAAAAACGATCTTGCTTCACTTAAAAAAAAAAAGAAGAAAATACAAGAACTCAAGCACTTCAAAGCAAGGTGAAACACATTTTAATGGTCATTATAGAAACTAGTTTCTATTTAGAATCCAAACAGACATTTCAGTTTGAAATAAAATTAGTTCCCCAAGTAAATTTTTGCCAAAAACAAAAATTAAGCCACTCAAATCCCTTTTGGAGGCACCTCTTTTTCTGTTTGTTTTTGTTTAGAGGTCACAGTGGATATGCTCAGGGATTACTCATGGCTCTGCTCTCACAGATCACTCCTGACCATGTAAAAGTCAAGAAAGAGCCTTACCCTCTGCATAATTGCTCTGGCCCCAGCGCCTCTTCTTAAAATGAAATCTTGGCAGAGTAGATGTTGGAATCTCCCTGAAAGTGTATAAGGGCAAAAAAAAAAAACTAGCTGTTGGGTAGTGTGCTATACGGAGAGAGAGTAGAATGTGTTAAGTCCTGAGGGACATTCATAGGCTGTTTGGCTCTCACTCAGAGGCAGCTTCAAAGCCTCAGAACCCACCTTTGGACAAAGTATGATGCCAAATGGAATATTAATTCTCTGAAGAAAGATCTGAGCTGCAGACTGAGGCCTGGCCCGCTTGGAATGACAGTGAGCTGAGGAAGACAGTGAGGGAAAACTTAGAAAAGCTGGAGATCTACCATACACATTAACATTGTTTTCTTCCAGAGGCTCCTTTCAGTAGGACAATCCCTGAGAATCCCAGGAAACCAAATTATTACAGAGCAGATAGGCTCTTAATACCTCTACAATGGCACTGTTCTTCTTTGACTGGAAGCAAGTATATTTACAAATGCTTCTCCTGTACTTAGCAGTTACATTTCCTCTCATTTCACACGGGTGCTACTCATGCTTATCACCCCTTTACCCCTGTGCCTCCTCCTTCCAGGTCCCTTCCACGAATTTAGAAAAATTCAAGAAAAGGAACCCTGAAGCTCTTTGAGGGATCAGAATGAATATTCTTCACTGAGACAAATCAAAGGGAAAATCCTTTTATAACTTCCTCACAAGACTGGAGACAATAGGTCACTTTCTTGTAAGTGTGACCACTAGAGAGGTCTTTGCCTAAAGAAAAGGGAGGAAGGAATGAGGTGGGACTCATCAAGAAGTCAAAGACTTCTTCAGTCATGAAACAAGGAGCAGGAAAATTGGTTGTTATTACTTAATCAGATTTTCTACTTTAGAAACTGCAATTGTGGTTACAATGACCTCAGTTCCTTTATTATGATATTTTCTCATTGTTTATAAGTAATTCTTGTAATATTCTATATGATTTAATGAAAAGTACTAGCTATAATTAAATTGCTCTAATGCCGTCACTGTATTGTAGACAACAGTTGGGTAAGACTATATTAAACAAAAATATAAGACTTAAGTTAAATTTATTTTGTCTTTTTTTTTTGAGGAAGGTATGTGTCACATCTGGCAGTAGTAAGCATCTTCTAGCTCAGTGTTCTGGGGATAATGTGGAGCTAGTCAGACCTGGTTTCCGTATGAGACATATGTTCTCAGTCCATAAACCTCTCTGGCTAAAAATTATTTTCAAAGAGGAACTTTTTCCTACAGTTTATTGTCTAAATCTGGAACATGGAACAATATTAAAAAATTCTACTATAGTTTTACATGAGTAGAAACCTAATTTAGAACTAAAGCCAGATTTACATGCAAGCAACCATCTAAATAAAATGTTTAAAATACAGGGAAAGTTAAAATCTGATTAGTTTTGCTAATAAGAATCAACTTTTAGATACTTAAAAATAGTTAAACTAATATATATATTGCCCTGTATTGATAAAATATATGTTAAAGAAAGTATATATCTATTGGAGGTAATATATAACTTAGAATATGAGTTTTAATTTAAAAGGTGACCAAGTCTACCAACTAAGATATGTGTGAGTGTGACCTTTGCAAGTTAGTTTACCCCATAAAATCAATAATATTACAATCTTTATAATTAACGTGACAATTGAGTTGTTTTTAAATTATTCTAGGAGGTTCAGTCTTAACAAAATATAAGTGTGCTTTCATTCCTTAAGAATTCATGTCAGGGGTTGGAGAGATAGCACAGCAGGTAGGGAGTTTGCCTTGCACCTGGCCGACCCAGGTTCAATTCCCAGCATCCCATATGGTCCCCTGAGCACCGCCAGGAGTAACTCCTGAGTGCAGGTTTAGGAGTAATCCCTGTGCATCACCAGGCGTGACTCAAAAAGCAAAAAAAAAAAAAATGTGAATAAAAGTAAATTTTAAAAAAATCATGTCAGATAGATAGAAATTTGTTTGAAGTAACATAACTGTTTAAGTTGTATAACTAAAATTTAAGTTGTACTCTTAACCTTATGGTATTCAGAATGTGGACTGCTTAGAAATAGAGCATTTAGAGATGCGAGTAAGTAAAATGAAGTTTATTAGGGTGAACCCTAACCCAATATAATTGGAGTCCTTATAGAAAAAAGAGTAACATAAACAAAGACACACACACACACACACACAACACCTTGATTTCAAATTTCCAGATTACACACGCAAAAATTTGAGACAAGGTCCAGGAAGATTACTCCATGGTTGAAAGCTTGCCCTATGAGCTGCGGGAGAAGGCAGCTGAGATACAGAAGGGATCATTAAGTCAATGATGGTTGGAGGGATCTCTCAGGATAGGAGGTATATGCTGAAAGTAGACAAAGAATCAAACATGGTGGCCTCTCAGTAGCTATATAGCAAACCATAATCCTCCAAAGAATAGAGATAGCAAGAAGTGAATTGTCTGCCATCAGGCAAGGGGTTGGTTGAGTTGGGGGTGGTGGGAGGGATTTTGGGGACTTTGGTGGTAGAAAATGTACACTAGTGGAGGGATGGGTGTCCGATCATTGTATGACTGAAACTTAATCATGAAATCTTTCTAACTGTATCTCATGGTGATTCATTTAAAAATAATAATAACATAAAATATCTTAATTTTACTTGAACCATTAAGAAATTGTGGTCTAAGCTTTTTGACTTAATGGATTTTATTAAGGCAACTCTAGCAAAGAAATACAATGGACTTAGAAATCAAGACATTATAAATGTGATTAAGATTATATCATGCTGGCTTAGGGTGGGTCATAATTCAAATGACTGGTGTCCCTTTAAGAAAGTCATATACACTATAGTGTAATCTGATGAGAAAGACCCTTGGGTTTGTCTCTTACTGGGTTATGTGTTTGTGTGGATGTTCATGTTTTCCTGTGTATTACTTAGAATTATGTGTATATACAAAATGTGTACCAACTACATCTTTGGTTTTTCACTTATATGCTTAGCTTCTGGAATCAAGAAAGAAATAACTGAAGAATAACTATAGTATTCAGTAAAGCTAAAGATAATGTTGAATAAGACTTGGCTAAAACATTAAGAGGGTGGTGTGATGAAAAGATTCAGGAACACTGAGCATCTCAGGGAAGAGAGATTTTCAAAAGAGAAGTTAAGACAGCAGTGATGCAACTGTACGCCAAAGAACACCATGGACTATTGGAAACCACCAGAACCTACAAAAGAGGCAGGGGGATTCTCCTTCAGAACCTCCAGATAGAATATTCCAGAATGTCAGTTTTAGATTTATCACATCTAGAACAAGAAAACATCAAATTCCTATAATTTTAATTCAAACATGTTGTGATAAATTTTAAGAGTAGCCCAAGTAAACTACCCTAGTAAGTATTAAATAGCCACTTTGAACATGACAACTTTAAAAAGGACTGAATAACGACCGATGGTTAGAAAGTACACTTTCACATCTAGTTCATACTTTTTATTATGAAATTCACAAAGATTTTATGTGATTATTACTAACAAATGTATATGCTGTGGCATTTTAGAAGTGGACAGTTTTTTAAGTTACCTTAGGAGATAGTAGCATGGAGTGGAGGAGGAGGGAAAGAAAAATACACATAAGAGAAATATTAGAGAACAAAACAGATCCATACAGTAAACAACCTAGAAGTTAATTAAAATAAAGGCTGCATTGTACTTATTAAACTAGTAGCATCTGGTCTTATTAATCCATGCTGTCTGGGCAACCGTCCATAAAGAAAATATAGTCTATCATTGGATAAGAGGCAGAAAAAAAACAATTTCTACAAAGGATTTATTTTTCAGCATAACTCTTTTTCTAGTGGCATAAGTCTTAAATGCTTTCAACTCCAACCCCAGTTTCTATAAGGAAAATAAAAGTACTTTTTCTCTAGAAAAATTGAATTGGGCAACTGTAATGGTCTTTTAATCATCTGCTTCAGAAAACTCTTCCTGTAACTCAGTAAACAAAAGGACAACTGATGTTGTTCTTTTAAAACTTTACAACCCCTTAAATAAGCTTCATTTTGAGTTCCAACTTAAACTGTTTAATATTTGGAAGAGTTAATGACATCTGTCCAATGCTACTAATTCAAATATGAAATAAAATCTCTGGTTCAATCTAGTTTTCCCATTCATCCTCAACCACAAAATGAACCAGATATTATAATGCTTACAGGATGAAGTGATTTTTCTTCTTACAAATTGGCCGCCAATTTCATCTGGGACCTGGGATCTGGGACCCCCATACAACAGGATTGTTGTTACACCTGCTTAGTTTGGTGGTTTGTTCTTATGCCTATGTTCTAAAACAATCTCCTCAAATAAATACATTTACCACTAACAAACTCTGAATCTCTGGAAATGATACTAGAAATAATCAATATTTGTGGTCTTCAATTTGTGCAATTACAAAATATGGAAATGGAATCTCACAGAAACCCTATGATAATGTTAATACAGATAAAAAAAAGTCTATGAGGTGAAGAGATAATTTATTGAGTAAAGTGCTTGCCTTTCACAGGCCAAACCTGATTCCAGGTTTGATGGTAAGTCTTCCCTGTTGTACTACCAGCCCCAAGCTGAAAGTTAAAAAAAAAAATATTTAGGGGCAATATTGCATCAGGTAGAGTGTTTGAGCCTCAGAATTCCATATAGCCCTCCAAACCCACCAGGAGTGGTCCCTGAGCGCAGAGTCAAAAATAACCCCTGAGTATTGCCAATTGAAACTCCTGCCCCCCCCAAAAGAGAAAGAAACACAATTTAAAAAAAATTAAAAGTATGGAATTTATACACAACATAAGATCACAATTTGCATTCTATATTTTACTTTTCTTAATGTTAGAAATGAAAAAAAATAAAATGAAGACATTCAATTGTGAATACTTGCACTAATACTTATGTACTCCATTTAATGTACTCCATTTAATCAAGCTAGTTAAAATATCTACCTACTCCCTTTTAATCCCAAATATCCAGTTATATACTAAGTCCTATCTTTCCCATGATGCTTAAGTCTAGCTTTTCTCTGATCTTTTAAATTGTTCTTCTATTTTCAATCCTTTCTTTCCCACTATACATATATACCTAATATTTTTCATCTCCACATTCTGAACAAAGAGTACTTATATTGTCCTAACTCCCAACTTCAACCTGCTTACCTTATTCTTTGGGCCACCAGTGAAACTCAGGGTTTATTCCTGACTCTGCACTCAAGGATCATTCCTGGCAGGCATGGGAATAGCATGTATGGTGGCAGGGATTGAATCCAGGTCAGTCGTGTACAAGGCAAGTACCCTACCGGCTATGCTTTGCTATGACTCCTGTTTTTTTAATTAGTTCATTATTTATGCTAGCTAAGTGACTCTAAATATTCTCCCACTCTCTCTTAGATTCAGTCCATTTTGTCAGACAGAAACCATGTTATCTTTATATTTTTCTCTACTTTTCCTGTTCTCTTTATCCTTACTTAGCTTATAGCTTTGCGTGCATCTTTACCTTCAGAATCACAATGACTCCCCCATGTATAGTCTACCTGTGTCTCTTCCTAAACTTCATATTGTCCCCTACACTGAGATTTATAAGAATCATCTCAAATATAACATGAACAAAATGAAAGATCATCATATACTCTTTCTATCTTCAGAATCATCCT
>JAOXYA010000032.1:40352358-40369927 GCA_028565675.1 Sorex palustris | reverse complement strand
GCCGGGCTCTCTGAGAGGGGCGGAGGAATCGAACTCGGGTCGGCCATGTTGGCTGCATGCAAGGCAAACGCCCTACCACTGTGCTATTCATAACAAGCAATATAAAATAAACCATTTCTGTTCTGCTTTGGGGGCAGGATTTGGGATTCGGGATGGAAATATAATGGTGAGAAGGTGTAACAGTGGGGGGATTGGTGTCGAATATGATATGTAATCAAACATTGTGAACAACTTTATAAAAATGAAATTTTTAAAAAGGGAAGAAGCTGTGCGAACTTTGCAGAGGCCTCAGATGAGGTTCTGGTGCTGAGTCACGGGAAAGAGATGAGAGGCTGGCAGGGATGCAGAGGCCGGGCGGGTGGGCCCTCTGCTCTCTGCCAGCCAGGCCTGGCTCCCGCCTTCTGAAGGCCGATTTCCCACTCTGCCCTGGGGTTTCTGTTCATGCTCAGCTTGGCCATCTGTCACTCTACGCCACGGTGCATTTCTGAACCCGACACTCAATCACCGAGACACAGCTTGGATGAGGCAAGGGCGAGTGGCTGGAATCGGCCCTGCCTCCTTCACGCATCCATCTTCACTGAGACTCGGGCATCTCACTGGGCCTCTGCTGGACACCAGCAGTGCCTGGAGCCGGAGCACAGAATTCCTGGAATTTCTAAATGGCCAGAACCCACCTGGCCTGTCCTCACGCTCACGCCCTTCCCGGGGGCCCTCGCTGGGCAGCTGCCCGACTCCTGTGCCCGCTCAGATCCCCTGGACGCCGTCCTCTGGGCAGGGGGGAGGCTGAGGCCCCCCTGGCCCTCTGACCTTGGAAAGACTTGCTTGCTGCCCTGGGGCGACACAGGGTACCCGAGGGTGCTGGTGGGTGTCACAGTAACAAACACCCAACAGCAAGACACCAAATCACACGGCCGAGAAGCGGGATTAGCCCCTGGCTTTATTGAATTCTGCATTTTGAAATGCAAACTTATTGTCCTCGGTTTTGAATCCCTAAATCTTTTGGGGCGGGGGGAGTCCTTCAAACACAAGTCTAATAAACACAAGTTAAATGTATCCTCAAACAATTTTTAAGAGTTTAGTGTTCAAAATATTAGAAGTTTATAGAGCAGTTAAACTCTTGCAATACTCGTTTCTATGTTCGCTTATAAAGTGAGAAACGTGCAATGCTATAATGTTTATTTCTATATCGTTTTCTTCAAGCCTCTAAAATGATAAAAAAGAAAAACAAAAAGAAGCATAATAATAATCTAGCAAATTCATGCCTACAGTCAACATTTTTGTTTGAATCAAAGCCAGCTTAAAACTAGTAAGCATCTCGGAACTCTGAGGAAGGCTGGCTTTCATTTCTTTGGTGATATGCTAAGTATTGGAGTCTGTCCAGGCATATTACAAAATGCAATTTTAATCTTAGAGGAATTTTATCTGTGAACTCCTCGTGAACTTATTTTGAAAAAACTCATAGTTTCTGCACTTTGACGGGGACATTTAAATGTCACTATTCAAATCAATGGCTCTAGAATTATGATTTACTTACATGTGTCAGAGATTTTTTTAAGCACAGATAAAATGTTCTTAGGGAAAGACATGGCTCCTGCCTGTCACCCAAAGGACACAGCTCGGAAGCCCTTCCCAGGGAGAGCCGGAATGGCCCAGTGTCCCCGCCTGCCCGCTTCCTCAGAGACATCACTCTGTGGGACTAGAGCTGCTTGTGAGAACCAGGAGTCCAGAGTCACTTCCCAGGAAATAGCCAGACGCAAGGCCTCACGGAGCCCCCACCCGAGGCCTCCCGAGCCCCTGTCCCTCCTGGCCTCTCTCCCGCGGGCCCCTGGATGGGGGCCTGAGCACTGGTTCCGCCCTGGCTCATAGGTGCTCTGGGCAGTGCCTGCTGCCTGCAGGGGAAGCCTGCCGTGGCTGTGGCAGGGGCTGGGGGCTACCCTGCTCTGGCTGGGCTGGTGCCCCCGGCTCTGAACCCCTCGTGGCTCCCAGCAGGGCCTTCAGGCTGGGGGTGGGGGGGACTGTAACAGTGCCACGAGTCCGCTCAGAACACAGAGCTCCTTCCAGGAAGGCCAGGCAAGCCCGCAGGACCGCACACCACAGCCCAGACACCACAGCCATACACGATAGCCCCACACACCACAGCCACACACCACAGCCCCACACACCACAGCCACACACCACAGCCACACACACCACAGCCACACATCACAGCCCCACACACCACAGCCCCATACCACAGCCCCACACACCACAGCCACACACCACAGCCCAACACCAGAGCCCCCCACACCACAGCCCCACACACTACAGCCCCACACACCACACCCCCATACCAGAGCCGCACACCACAGTCACACACATCACAGCCCCACACCACAGCCCGGCTCTGCAGTCAGATCGGCTGCTGTGGGCGCCGTCACAGGACGGTTGCTCGGAACTGCAGGTGAGGCCGTGAGCTCCCATGAAACAGCCACAGGCTCAGGCCCCGAGGATGAGCGGGGCTATGCTGGAGCTGGAAGGACACAGGAGGGTGGGCACAGAGCGACAGCAACTGGACTCAGGCCCCAGTGGCCACTGCTGAGCCCCGGGACGGCAGAGTGGACACAGAGTCTCCCACTGGGGGAGCAGCTGTGTGGACCTGAGGAGGCAAATGGGAAGAGCCAAGTGCTGGGCAGAATGGATGGCTGGACTCTCTCTCCTGGGCACGGGGCCTGGACAGGCCCGGTGCGGCCTGCTAAGACACCCAGGGGTGGCGAGCAGGCCCGAGCAGCCAGATTGCCCAGGTGCGAGGCCTCCAGAGCACCCAGCCAGCGCTGCCCTGCCCAGACAGACCCCAGCACTGAGTGACCCCCCACCCCACACACACCCCGCAGCGCTGGTGAGCAGGAGAGACCTCACGTCTCCCACTCTGCTCTACCGGTAGCCTCTACTGAAAACGCCTTGGAAAAGCCCCAACAAAACTCAGGCCTCAAACCGGCTTTCAGGCAGCCACAGTGGGGAGCAGACGGTGCACTGGGGGCCCCGGGGACCAGAGCGTGAGTGCAGACACAAATGGAACGTGCTGGCCCCAAACAGAGTCTTCGCGTTGCAGGGAATAGACTGTGAGTGTATTTATAGACAGGGGCTTTCTTTTTAGTGCCGCTGTGTGTTATTTCCAAAACAGTTTCCTACGATTACAGCACAGAGGGGGTGGATTCTGGGTGATGCACCAGATGGGTCACTCAGCGTCTGGCGCACTGAGGACTGTGGATGCAGGCTCCCGGGGCCCAAGAGTCCGCAGGTGGTGGACAGAGCTGAGCCCGCACGACAGCGCCGAGAGAACCAATGCGAACCCATTCACAACCGAGAAGGAAGGGACGGAAAGTTCCAGAGCTCTTTCAGGCTCTCACCCACTGCTGTTACAGGGAATGTCGTCTGGAAAACAGTATGGAGAGTTCTCAGTAAATCAAAATTGAACTGCCATATGATCCAGCAATCCCATTTGTGGGTCTCTAACCCCAGGACAGAAAAATATTCATTAAAGGGGCTGGAGTCATAGCACAGCGGGTAGGGAGTTTGCCTTGCAGGCGGCTGACCCGGGTTCGATTCCCAGCATCCCATATAGTCCCCTGAGCACCACGAGGAGTAATTCCTGAGTGCAGAGCCAGGAGTAACTCTTGTGCATCGCCAGGTGTGACCCAAAAAGCAGAAAAAAAAATCACTAGAACAAATATGTAGGCACTTCATTTCTGTGTGTGAGAGAGAAAGAGAGAGAGAGAGAGATTCAGAAAGAATTAGAGTTTGAGCATTGTCATTTCGTCCTGTACATCTCAAAACTTATGTTCTTTATTTTTGTTTTTGGTCTTATCGTTTACATTAGAAAAACAGCGAACCAGAAACATAACTTTCAAACATATAAACTTGCTAATAGTATTCCGCAAAAGGACAATGGCAAGATCAGAGAAAAAAAATCTCTTGCTCTAAATACAATTTTACATTTTGAAATATTTACTCTCTGGATTGCAGCCAGGCAATTACCATTTGCAAATATTTCAAGTGGGAGAAATGAAGTGCTTGCTACTAGTCCCAATAATTTGGAACTGCAACGAACAGATTTTACATATTGTCATTTTTTCTTCCACTCTTTATCAGAAAATCTTAGTGTTTCTGCGTTTCAAGCCTTGTTTTCAGTATTGCTGATGCTTGAGACAAAAGTGTGTGAGTGTCTCCCTCTGGTGCTGCTCTGAGTCTTGGTTTCCTTATGCACAAACAGATGTAAACCAGATTAGCTGGGAGCTTCGAGCTGCAGCCCTCAGGGCTAGCATTACTAGAAATGCCTCTTGGGACACAATTCCATTTGGAATTAGATGAAGGGTGACATCCTTTATGAAGTGAAAATAGAAATAATCACTCCCGTGGTATTTTTCTTCACTTCATCTACAGCAAAGGGAATTCAAAAGGGTAAAGTCATGTTCACTAAACCCTGGCCAAAGTCTCCATTATTGTTTCTGTCCATGATAATGCTCCCCCCAAAACTACTTAAGTCCTTCTAATGGGCCTCCACAGGGCCATCAATCACCAGTCCCAGACTCCGAATTGACCCATAACCTTCAGAGCAGTATTTGGAACAAAAGTGGGGTCGTCAAGTGCCCCAAGTAGCAACTGAAGGCTCTGGCACAGCGTCTCTGAAGAACAGTAAGCATGAAACTGGCAGAGTCGTGCTCTGTGCTGTCGTCCACATTTGTCTCCGATGACTGCTCTTTCAACGGAAGTTCCACCCAGACAGCCAAGACTGGAAATCTAGGCTTCTGGGTCATTCACCACAGTGGAAAGACGGTGATTAGTCTAAGGCAATCTAGGCTCGCCCAGGTTAATCTTGTCTTCCATTCTTCCCGAGAGGCAGCACACCCTCCCCAGTACACTTCTCTAAAGCACAACGTAGCCTCCACCAGCAGCCAGAATGCTAATGCATTATCACTCTGTACACTGAGAAAACAACTGACCATATGTAGCCTCTGCCAGCGGAGCTGTAACTGTGAAGAACAATGGCTCTGAGTCAACAACAGAATTAAACTACTCCCTCTTGTGAAGCTCTTCTGAATATTTTAAGTGTTGCCTTGAAAGTGTGGGATTATGTGCAAGCATAAACATTAGCCTAATGCAATTTTTGGTACGGAAGATGCCAGAGTTTAGGAAATCAGAATTGAAATGCAGAAAATAACTTTGGGATAGATTTATTTTTTTCATGTGTGATTAAAACATGATTGAAGAGGCATACTTTATGTATAATTAAAGTTGCTTTGTAATTAAGAGATTTAAGCATGTATAGAAAATGATACAGCTTAGTTGAGAGATTTTACAAAGGCGCCCATTAAACACTCACTCCCAAGCAAGCCTATGACTCAAATGTTTTCACATTCTGATGCCGACAGAGTCCTTGAATTGTTTTAAAGCTGCCAATTTCACCATTTCTAAATGCTTTATCTTTCCTTCCATGTGTTAGTAAAATAAAAACAGCTTATTCTCCTTGCATCGGGCAAAGCAGGAATACGGAGGATTCTATATCTTAATTTCAAAGACTCCAAGGGAAACAGCAGGATTACAGACTTTTTGAAACAGTGCTTGCCCTATCTTTGACTTTTTCACTGTGCCTACCATCACCTCTGAGTTAATGAATAAAACATGTATTTTAAATGAGCACTTTTGAGGAAGTAGAGACCGGTTTTGTGTATAGTCTAGAAAATTATCACAGGAATCAGGACACTTTTGACATCATGTGGCAAACAAAAGTACCACACAACACATAATTTAATCATACAATAGCCCTATGCAGTTGACTCTATCAACCTTATTGGACAGATACATAGACAACCAAAGAAAGCTTAAGAGTACAGAACCACACATTTTATACTTTCTTAGGAATAGTATGATTTAGGGCATCAGAGTGAGCCAGAAAATTCTGTTTTTTCTTGTTGCAGGGAATGGGGGCCACACCTGGCTGTGCTCCGAACATATTACAGGCTCTGTGCTTAGGAGTGACTCTTGGAGGTACTCAGAGGATCATAGGGGATCCCAGGATCAAGCCGACTGAGTCACGTATCATATAAGGCAAACATCATATCTACTATACTACCTATCAGGCCCACAAGTCAGCTTATTCACGTTTAATTTTTAGTACATTTCTCTTAATCCAGTTTCTCAATCCCCATGTTCTCCAAAGTTCTTCACTTATCTTACTCTATAGTCCAAAAGAATCCTTCTAGGAAGCACCTGGCACAAACCATGCTTCATCTCAGAGCTGGCAATGATCCTGTAAGTATATTCCTTGCTTTTTATTTTTTAACATATTAACCCTTTATAAAATGTGTCATGAGCAAATATTTTCTCCAAGTATGTAGGATATCTTTTCAATCTGGCCATTTCTTCTTCTGTAGTGCAGAAGTTTCTTTTTTCTTTTTTTCTTTTTGAGTCACACCCAGCGATGCACTGGGGTTACTCCTGGCTCTGAACTCAGGAATTACCCCTGACAGTGCTCAGGAGACCATCTGGGGTGCTGGGAATTGAACCCTGGTCGGCCGCGTGCAAGGCAAATGCCCTACCCGTTGTACTCTTGCTCCAGCCCTTGTAGTGAAGAAGTTTCTTGATTTTCTATATTCCCATTTGCTTATCTTTGCTTCCCCTTGCTTGTCCAAGGGCATTGACTTACTGAAGATGCATCTAGAGACAGTGTCATGAAGGGGTCTATGTTTTCCTCAATATGATTTATGGATTCAGGTCTTATGTTGAGATATTTAATCCATTTTGAATCGACTTTTATATATAAAGTACTTGGAAAAACTTAATGACAAAATAATATCATCAATAAAGAGGGAGAAGGTCTGGACACATCCTCAGAGAAGACATACAGATTGCCAATAGGTGTATGAAAAGAGCTCCTGATTACTTACTCTCAGGCAAATTCAAATCAAAACAACAAGACACCACCTCACATCAGTGATACTGGCACACATTGGAAAGAATAGAAACAGCCAATATTGCTGTGGATTAACGTGGGGAAAGGAACCCTCATCCACTGTTGGTGGGACTGTTTTTAGTTCAATATATAAGGGAAAAAGTATGGAGACTTCTATTAAAAATAATAACTGAGCTTTCATTTGACCCAGCAATTCCACTACTTGGCATTTAACCCAAGAGACTAAAATTCATTTTATGAAAAGGCATTCATTCCTCCATGTTAAATGCAGCACTATTTTATAGCAGCCAAGATCTGGAAACGACCCACATACCCAAGAACAGATGATGAGAGAAATTGTGGAATATATACACAATAGAATACTACTAAGCAATAAGAAAAGAAGAAATCATGCAATTTGCTGTCATGTAGAATGGAAGTACAGGATATTATGCCTTAACATGTCAGTCGGAATAAGAAGTTGGAAGGAGAGGTACAGATACAGAAATAATCTTCCCCATATGTGTAATAAAAAGAAACATAGTAAGGGAATAACAAATGGCCAGTGGAAAAATATCCTGAGACACAGCCTACATTAACTCAGTCTACAAAGAGGGTCAGGTGTGAAAGACAGGGTAGGAGGGACCCTTTGGTCACTGATGGAAGAACACCAAAACTCAGGTGGTGGAAACGGTGTTGGAACATTAGATGCAGGAAACAATTATTCACCTAAAATTTTCAATTAAAGCATATAGATGAAGAGAAAATACAGAAGCTAGACATATATACATATTTACATTAATGCATAATCACATATATATTATAATTTTGCAAACAAATTTAGTCAGAGAATCGAAGGACATTGAGCACTGAAACATACTACTTACATGCTCTCTTACTACCAGACCTCCAGTTTCAGTGATCGGATTTGTTTTTTCTCATCGTATCTGCAGTGTACAACAAGGCCCCCTGAGAAGTGGTTCTTAGAAGTCTCATGCTTCTTCGGAGTTTTAGAGAAGATGGGTGAAGGAATGAAATTCAAAATGGAACATGATTCCTAGTATGTCCTGACTAGCAGAGTGGCAATGCACCAATTTGTGAGAAATTATGACCATACTTATGGCGTTTATAGAAAACACACTCACACTCTTCTGACTGATTCCCCGTTCCCTAGGTGCTGGTTATCCTCATCACTGACTCCAGAAATAAGCTACTGCCTTTTTTACAGTGAGTGGATTCAAAGCGAGTCAGGGGGGAGAAGTTGATTTCGTGTGCAATTTAGTAGATGTAAAGAAATGTATTGCACAGGATATTGCTCTCTTAGGCTGAAAATGTCACAATTTCTTTTTTTCAGTGATGATCACTATCATCACTTGGGATTAAACTGCTGGTTAGCACCAACTCGAGTCTCTGTGCCCAGTAAACTGTGTGCATTGATTATAAACACCCTGTGATCAGCAGATCTAAAAGGACAAATTGGAGTATTATAGTGAAGGGAAGTATGGATCAGAAAGATATGTTTGTGGAAGCAAAGTGTTCCCAGTACTTCCTGGCAAGGCGGTGCGAATGTTAGAAGACAATATCCTGGCAGGTTATGTTAAGAAGAAATTTTTTGTTTGGTGACAATCATATGACTTCCAATTGATTTTTATCAACCAGTTTTTGAATATATGCTCAAGAAAGTTTTATTTTCCATTTTAAATGATGAGATCATTTTTTGGGCCTGTTTGTCTTAGGATAAATCCAGAATTGATATTTCTCATCTGCAGAGGTCCCAAGCCAAACTAACTGCACACAAATGACTTGTATGTTTTCAGACACGTCTCTTTCCAAAAATAGTATATCTCAGTGTTTTGTTTTTATTTAACTTTGGAAGAGCAACCAATTATCTGTACTATATGTTTTCTCATAAATTTTATTACTTTAATTTTAGTAGCACTTGAACCCCTTTTTACCCATCTATTCATATCCAAAGTCCATTAAGTAACACCTTCTTCACTAAACCTCCTTAAACATATAACACCCTTCTTTATATGTCCTGCATATTATTACTTACATGTATAGGCACAAATATATATCCTATTCTATGCGTTAGTATGTATTACCGTCCTGTATGGAAAACTGATGCATAAATACATTACATGAAGATTGGGATATTCAAGTTTAAGTTCTATCCTTGAATAAACCTCATGCCATTTATCTTGGCCCCCATTTTGTGCATACAAACTGTGTAGTTAGATCTAAAATTGTCTCTTTAAGAAAGGTTACGGGGGCTGAAGCAATAGTACAGCATGTAAGATGTTTGCCTTGGACACAGCTAACCTGGATTCATCCCTAGCATGCTGTTTGGCTCCCAGAACCCTGCCAGAAGAAATCCCTGAGTGCAAATCCAGGAGTAAACCTTGAGCACTATCAGGTGAAAACCCCAAACAAAAACAAATCAAATGTGTTTTCCCCACTTATTCATGAAATTAAAGTGATTGCAATGTGACTACAATCTCAGCCCCCAACTTAATAGTCTGAGTTAAATGACATGCTATCTTAGTATAAAATAATATGCTGTCTTAAAAAAATGTGCCTTTCTATTTTTCTTATAGACAGTGATTTAGGATTAAAATAATTTAACACTTCAAAAATACCTGTAGTGGGTTGCCCCCCATGAGCGGCTCTCTGGCACAGCATGGCCCCAGAGTCACACGAACCTAATTCAGAACCCAGCAGCTTTTGGCAGAAACGTGAATGGACTATGCATTAAGCTATGACATTGTGCCCCCCTCCACCCCGGGGGGGAAAGTGTGTCTGTCTTTTCCACCTTTTTCCCCCAGGTGGCATGGCGGCCAGACCTCAGAGCTTATGGGGCAGCCAGGTATGAGCCATGGTTACAGGGCAACTGTGGCCTCATGGGATGGGGGGTAGAAACAGCATGTCCTTCCCGCCCCGCCAAGACCATGAGTTGCCCCCCACGAGTGGCTCTCCAGCATGGCCATGAACCCAGAGGCACACAAACGAATCTTGGAACTATGCGGCTTTTGGCAGAAATCCCTCCAGACTTAATTAGTAAAATATCAGAAATCCAAAATCGCGCAGCCGCGACATCATATGGTCTTCATAATCAGCAATAGAAAACAAATTATTTCACGATGCCTTTTCAGCAGGTCTAATTGTTGGGGTAAAATTCCAAATAATAATGGTGTGTCTTTTGTCGAAATAATGAATATAATCAAAGAGAGAGAGTTAAGTGGGAATCATCTGCCTCACGGGCATGGGGAAGTTTGGGACGGGGTGTATATTGGGGTTCTTGGTGGTGGAAAATATGCTGGTGAAGGGATGGATGTTGGATGTTGGATGTTTGATCATTCTATGACTGAGACTTACACCTGAAAGCTTTGTAACTCTTCTCACAGTGATTCAAAAAATAAATTAATATGTATAGTGGTATTGTATCTATCTTACATATTTTCATATCTCAATTCTATTACAAGGGCACCAGAAGAATATTAAAAATAAAAAGAGCTAAGAAGGGTTTTCTTCAACCTCTACAAATCTACTCAATTTTATGGCAAATAGGTAGGTGAGAGGCGACACAGTGTTTTCTTTGTGGTGACTACAGCTACGAGAGAGAGGAGAGTGGCACACTCTGGAGAGCTTGTTATTCATCAGGAAGTAAGTACTGCACTTTTTGAACACTTAAGAGCAGTAGCAATTTTCAAATACAATACAGGGAAGAAATACTGTTGTCTGTGGAACTGCACAGTAAGAATTGTCAAGATACATCCACAAATAGTAGCATCTGACTGACTGATCCAACCAAAGACTCCTTGCTCTTTGATTCAGTTTTTTAAATAAGTTATATGGGGTTGAGTAACAAAAAAATTCAAAAAGGAAACTCCCTTTTTACCTGCCACTGTTATGCATATTTTTACTCAGAATTCTCTAGAAGCAGAACATTTATATATAGTGATAGCTTATTCCTGGTGTGAATTCTCTTTATTCTTTTTGGAAAATGCATTCTCTTCTTGCTTCTTCCCACTTTCGCATAATTCACCTGACTTTGATTCAATCAGCAATCTTTTTGATGCAGAATGTTTGAGAAGGGTCCTAAATCGTCAATCTATTCTGTTGGACTTTTTGCATTGCTTACAATATTTTTAAGGACAAATAAGATATGCACATGTAAATCTTCAAAGAATTATAAAATCTGAAAGTATACAAATATATCTTAAGCTTACAGTTTTAAATATCTCTATTATATATTTATGTGCAACCAGCTCAATTTTTTATTATTGTGAGGCTTCTTTATACTGATGCTCTTTACCCAAAACAGTTCTGAGGCAAAAAAATACATTTAATTTGAATTAGTCCAACTTAGTACTTTAAATATGAAAATCAAGGCTTAGAGAAAAAATTAATTTCAGAAGATGTAAGAGGTAGTTATAAGAGGTTTTTTGGTTTTGGTTTTTGTGAGGGAAGAGGCAGGGGTGGTTAAAATTCAGCCGCGCTCAGGACTTCCTCCCTGTTCTTACCCTTAGAGGGGATAGAGGAACATATGGGATGCCAGGGATCAAATCTGGGCCAACCATGTGCATGGCAAGTACCCTACCCACTGTACTAGAGAATAAAAAGGGATAAAATTTTGTCTCAGTCATATTCTCTAAAAGTCATATAGTAAACGATTATTTAAACATTTCATTTAAACATTTGAAGAGTAGTGCAGCAAGCTATCATTATTGCATAATTTTTTAAAAAATTAAGAACAAATATACAATTAAAATTGACACATTTCAATCAGTCTTACAGATTGTTGTTAACATCTCTAAAATTAGTATGTATTTCATAATTCCTTATAGCCAAGTAGGAGTAAACTCATGCTTGTCATTAACTTTGTGAAAATAGGTTTAATTTATCTTGCATGACCAAACAACCATTATTCCTGATATTTAATGCAACTTCAGGAATAAACACAGGATCAGATTGCTATTTGAGAAGTTTCCATTGTCATGTTCTTATAGGAAGATTAGCAAAACACTTGCATTAAAACTTTGGGAAAGTAGCAGCCATGTTGAATGCTGTTCTGAAGATAATCACAGAGCACTTTTAAGAAGCACTACATCACACACAATATCATGCAGAAAAAACATACGACAGAGAAATCAAAAGAGAGTATACATTCAAAAAAAGGACTTGAATTCTTTAGTGTATTTAATGATAGACTTTTTTCCTCCTGTGTAATATTGGCACAGCAGAAATATCTACTGACATACCAATGGACTTCATAAAAGTAGAAATTCTATGAGCTAGAAAAGCATTACACGATGATGGAACGATCTAATACTTCTTTCTTTTTTTATTTTCTGTTTGGTTTTGGGGCTCATACTTAGTAGTACTCAGAGAAGAGAAGACTCCCCTATATATTGCTCTGGGTTACCATGGAATTCAGGCCTTGGCATGCACAATTTGCACACTAGTCTGCAGAAATACCTCACAATCCTTTTTTTTCTTAATAAGGAGGATCCTATAACGCATGGTTTCTAAGCTTTGATAAACATAGTGTGCTGAATGTAATTAAATATTGGTGAGAATGGACTGGTTGAAGTATGAGATATTGTCAAGATCTGCAGCAGAGAAAATCAAATGGTTGATTCAAAAGCATACTACCCCCGTGGTGGTCTTTTGATACTCCATAACCACTAACATGAGGACCTACTTAAGATCCATTTCACTAAGTTTCCACTTTCATCTTAAACTCCTATTAAAAGAAAAAAGAGAAGCATCTGCTGCTGACCTTAAACACAGATGGAGTTGCTAATTATCATTTTAAGTTTTGATTCAAAAGTCAGTTTCCTTGGAGGCAATAAGGCTGGGTCAAAGGTCGCGAGAGTGTGGTATGAAGAGCTCCAGGCTCGGAGCCTGAGAGAAGGGAGTGGTAAGGGAGAAAGACCAAACACTAAAATACATTAGAACTCTGAAGGCAGGCCAAGGAGTTAGTCAACGCCCATTACAAAGTTTGCAACACGTTGTATCTTCTATGTTAAATCACTTTTACCTTATCAGGGAGAAAGATAACAGGCAATAATTGGGCTATTGAAATTCTATGGATACAGTGGGAAAAATTATTGAAGAATAATTGGTACTACATCTCTGAGTTAATATGTATGATGAGTTCAACCTATTTTTACTTTCTCTGTCTACCCTAAGTTTCCCACATGTTTACAAATTATGTCTCTACATTTCAATGATTCAAGCACTAGTGGTATCTTCTTGTCCTGAAATCCTAACACATATGATGATACAAGCATAATTCAGCAGCTTGTTGTACACTAGATTGTCTAATTTCCAAACTTATATTCAGTCAGAAAAATGACATTGGTGGCAATGGTTAATGATACCCCATTTCAACTGTAAACAAAATTGGCATTGATCTGGCCATGAAATCAGAAAAAATAATGAAACAAAACATTGTGTTGTCATAAATAAGATCCTTACATTCAAACACAGAAATATTCACTAGCACGGGAGATAAAAATTTATCTCCTTGATCTCTACAAGCAAAAACATCCCCAAACGAGAAATTTTAATTGTACATAACTGATAGCAAGTCTCTACTCAAGAAAGTAACTACAAAGGGATTCAATCCTCGCATTATTCCTCAATTTGACAGTAAGATTGTATGACGAACATAGGTAATATGTTTGGAAAGGAGGACATGTTACAGTTGAACTAGGATAGTTGAAAAGGTAAGGATTGATGATGCACATCTAATAACCCAGGCTTTGTATGTCTGGTTTTTTGTTTGTTTTGGAGTCATACTCAGCTGTGTTCAGGACTTAATCAAGGCTCTGCACTCAGGGATCACTCCTGGTAGGCATGGGAGACCATATAGGATTCTGGGAAACAAGCCTGCATCAACCATCTGCAAAATAAGTGCCTTACCTGCTAGACTATCTCTCCACTCCTGGAGTTTGTAATTCTTCTACCCAGGGTTCACTTCTGCATTTTATGACTCTCTAGATAGTATTAAAAATTTTTTGGAACATGATGAGAGCCATCATTCTACATCAAAGGCATATAGCTTTACATATATATATGTGTGTGTGTGTGTGCGCGCGCGCGCGCGCGCACGTGTATGTGTGTGTATCATATATATGGTTCATCCCTATGGATTTAAATGTTATGCTTAACATATACTATCTTTTGTATATGTGTGTATATGAATATGTGTATGAGTGTTTAATTTGGACGTTGGCAAAATTATAAGAAATTCGAGGACATGGCATGATACTTACAAGACACTCTCTTAGGTGCCGTCGCTTTTAACTACTACCTCTTCACACAAGTATCAAGATCTCTGACGTTATTTTGTTTGTGTTTGGTTTTGGGGTCATACCTAGAAGGTTCTGCTCAGGGTCACCAGTAGAGGTATTCCGCAGAACAAACAGAACCAGGGATCAAAGCAGGGATCAAACTCGTGCATGCAAAGGATGCACTCAGCCCTTTATACAGTCTTTTAGGTTCAGGAACTTTGATTTAAACACTGCCATGCCTACTGAAAAAGCTTAAATCTCTTCTGTGCGTAAGAGAAGAACCATAATTGATGAAGACAATCACGCAAGGAGCAGAGAAATAGCTCAAAGAACAAGCTTAGCATGTAGGATGCCTTGGTTCAATACTGGCACCACATGGTCTTCAAAGCAATGCTGGCAGCAACCCCTGAGCGGAGGGCCACAGAGAACAGGAATGGGTCCTGAGCACTATCAGGTATGGCTACAAAAAAAAAAACAACATGCACTGCATTATCTCTCTGTTAGAGCGATTAGTTCTGAAGTGCAAAGTAGTGTCATTCTTTCAGACAATTGCATATGAAGGAATATTTGATTGATAGCTTCAAGAAAGTGTTTCCTTCTTGATAAAATGAGATATTTTCATAAAATGAAGATCGCCTCTCTTTTGCTTTTGTGTAGGACTCCTTATGTAGGTGATGTTTGCTACGCTATGTGGCAGCCATATTGTTTATCATGTTTCCAAGAGATGGATTCAAAAGAATTATATTAAGCTGTTCCAAAACCCTGACATTGAACTGCTGATTTAGTCAACCTAGGGCCAGCATACCTCCACAGTCTCTGTAGGAAGAGACAAAGAAAGTTTTCTCTGTGTAACTTGGAATGAAATATTCTGGAACTTGGAAAAAAAATCTTAATAGGTAACACATTCAACACATTTTATACTGCTATATTTTGAATAAATTTTACATTCAGAAATGCAGGATAAGGAAAATAATGTAATCAATCAGATAAGATTTTTGACCATATCTGTAATATTCATCTATATAAAAGAATTACAATTCTTCCTTACAGAATTCTTCCTTACATCGATATCTACCACACTGAAATAAATAATTGAGCAACATATTTAAAGTTATTATTATTTGTGATAATACATCTGATCAAGAAATTTATTTAATTTAATGCTATCACTGTAGCACTGTAGCACTGTAGCACTGTCCTAGTATGGGCTTATCTTTCTAAATAAAAGCATCTGGAAGGAGTATTAAAATAGATCTAAATCGTATTCAATATGCCAAACACAGTAACAACAAGTCTCAAATTGGAGACATTACTGGGCCCGCTTGAGCAAATCGATGAATAACGGGAGGACAGTGACAGTGACAGAATACAATGATTATATTACTGAAACTTATCTAATTTGTAAGTATAAAAGAGCAAGGGGCCTTCATTATACCCAGTTATTTACAAGTAAAATATCTAATCCAATGGAGACTATCTTCCAGAGTTTAAAAAATTCACTGCACTTTCATAGTTTCTTACCAATATTTAGCATGTGAAAATTACATGAAAAAACCTTAGTTCTGTGGCTTTTTATTTTTTGTTGACTATCACCTATTTAAAGTATTGAAATAAATAAGTCAAGAATGCCCACAACACAAACAACAACAAAAAAAGATAATGTGCCCAAAGTGAAGTCTTCTATGGCCTTCTTTTACTGCTTCCTTTTCTTTTTTAAGATCACATAAAGAGTTCTGTACCGTTTGTTAACCAAGAAAACAAAGGCAAAAACAAAAACACTAACAGCTCCCCATCTGCAAAGGTGCTAAGAATCAAGAAATGTCCTTCTTTCTGATTCCAGAGCAAATATTCTCAACCCAGGATGGTTTTACTCTAAGGGCTTTGCTGATCAGCCCTTGACTGTCATAAAGCAGTTGGTAGGTGGGATGTGCAACCAACACTTAGCAGGGTTAGGGACAGTGGTAAATATCTTATAATATATAAATTATCCCCAACACCCTCACACAACAAAAATAAAGACTAATCTGACCCAAAATGATAACAATGTCAAAGTTGAGTCTCATGAGATAGATTCCTCTTGCTTTTCTTATCTCTCCTTTTTTGAGCTTTCCACTTGAAAGTGGAAATGATGCTGAAGGTGCAGAAACAATCTCCTGACCAGTAAAGAAAAAACCAGAGATAATAAAAGTCTGATTTCTTAATTAATGTTAAAGCAATCTATTGTCTACTGATTTCTTCTTATGTGAGCTATGACCACATTTTTATTTCATTTTTAGCCAGATTATCTGTAACCTTATAACCAAGTGTGTATGCAGTTAACTTTCATTTGTCATATATTTCCCGACATGACACTAAGCATTTTTTAATAAAATGATAAATCAAGTGTGATTTCTGACCACTGGGACTTCCTGTCCATTGAGGGGACAGCTGCAAACGTGAAAAGAGGGACTACTCCTTTTGAAAATCCTTGAAAATCCTGGTTTGATAATGGAAGTGAGAATATAGGAAGGAAACAGTAGGGTAGAGAAAAGAGCATTCTAAGGACAGAAAAGGTTCCGGAGTCATACAACTGGGGGTGTGGGAGGGAGTGGGGACAGTAGTTCTGGAAGGTCAACATAATAGACACACAAGTCTAGAGGCCAGTGGGTAAAAGAGTAGAGTCTAGTGAATGGAAGAGTAAAGGAGTTCCAGGTAGGTGGGCTTTCGCCTAAGAGGGAAGCTGGAATCCATTTGGGATAAGAATGAAATTCCTCAGCATTCAGACCATGAGCATCCAAATCATTAGGAACCACTGATTCTTATTAAATAGCATTCCCTTACACAGGTCTATGCTTTAAAATAATGACCATAAAATGAAAAATAACCTTAATGGTTGTGGATGATGTCATTTACAAATGAATTTAAAATAAGTCGAGAATCCTATTTTCCTACTTACAATCCAAGAAGAGATAAACTGACATCAAACCAAAAATGTGGCAAAAGTGTGTAGTGTTAGACTGCTCTGGTTTCAAATCTTACCCTTAATTCCAATTGTGTATTTACAAAAATTACAAATTAGTATTTGTTGGGTAAGTTATACGTCCTTTGTGTAAAAATTAAAAGTGTTCTATAAATAAAACTATCATCATGACTGGTTAAAAAAAAGTTGAAAAATTTTGCTACAAAACATGGGACCCCCAAAATAAATAAATAAAAAGCATGGGACCCAGTACCTACATGTTTATTCATATTGCCTCACAGTTTTGCTAATAATGTTAAAGTTTAGGTAAAGGTAAGGTAAAGGCCCTCCCGTTGATCGTCGATTTGCTCGAGCGGGCCCAGTAACGTCTCCATTGGAGAC